>PVKS010002494.1:0-117337 GCA_004027875.1 Aplodontia rufa
ATTGCTACTGTTTTGACAATGTTTCCCCCTCATCTGTATCCTGTATCGCTATATACTTCTAATAAATGTGGAAAAAAAAGAAAAACCGTTTGGGACAGCATGAAAGCATTCTTAAGTGGAAATTTATAGCACTGAATGCCTACATCAAATATCAGGAGAGAGTATGAATAAATCAGCTTATGCTCCATCTCAAATCCCTGCAAAAGGAAAAACAATCTAATTCCAAAGACAGCAGAAGACAGGAAATAATCAATTTCAGGGCTGAAATCAGTGAAATTAAGAACAATAAAACAAAAGAATAGACAAAACAAAAAAAAAAACAAAAAAAAAGAAATATTGAATGCTATTGAACTAACCAGTGGTTCTCTGCATATGATAAACCGCAGTAGTCCTTTTCTACTTTGTGTTTGTATAGACTCCTATTAGGGCTGAAATTTGTCTATCATGTCTGTTATTGCATCTGAAAATACTGATGATTAGGGTGCTTGCCAAACAACTCACTGTTAGAATTCTGTGTGGGAACAGGAGCATGAGTCGTGTGTTTTCTTTCAGCGTTACTCAGGGACGTGAACTTGAAGCCGAGTCCCGGGAAGAGTCCACTTAGATTCATTGATGCTGACTTTTCTGTGATTTTCCTGTTTCATTGCATCACGCTTCTGAGGCAACCAGACGAACGAGACTGAGTCATGGGACAGTGGCCTGTGCCGGCACCTCCTGGAGGTCGACACTTTTGAAAGGAGAAAGGAAAAGCCCTGGATTTGGACAGTTGCTTCCACTGGGCGTCCTCAGGCTGGCTGACCCTTTCTGGAGGGTTCACCGTGTTTTCAGCTGGCCACGACAGGCTGAGTGAGCGCGGGAGTGCAGACGGTGGCCTGAGAGCAGGCTAATTCAGCCAGGGCTGTGGAACTCCCTGTCCCTTCTGTTCCACAGTCTTCCCTGAGACCGCTGGGAGGACCCTGTGAGCTTGGTGAGGCCTATTCCTCCAGGAGGTGTGGAGACCAGTGTCCACTGGGGAAATGGAACCAGGAGGGCCTGTGTTTATGTATTGCAAAGAACTGTTTTAAGGAGTGGTTGGGGCTGCCGGGCCATGCTGAAATCTGGAGGGCAGCCCATCAGGAATGCAGACCAGGAGCACTGAGGCAGGAGCTGGTGCTCCCTTCCTCTTCACCGCTGTCTTTACATCCTTCAGTGGCCTGCATCGGGGCCGCCTGGTGATCCAAGACTCTGTCCTTACAGCAGGTCAGCTGACTGCAGGTGCCGGTCGCTCCTGGCAGTCAGTCACCTCCATAGTGATAGCGGGATCCAGTGGTTAACAGCTGGTGCTGTCTCCAAGCCAAGTTGACCTCCACACAGCAGGCTGTGGACACCCCTAGGTGCATATCCCAGTGGGTGTGAATTAGGGAACAGGGGAGCAGAGAGTGGGGCACCTGCCTTCCTCAGGATGGGAGAAGCAGTTCAGGTATCTGGAGCAGGCTGTGGGATGGGTCTGGATGGTAGTGCTGAGAGGGAGAAGAGCTGAAACCCAGGCCCCTGATGTGCTCCGTGGGAAGGTTGGGGGTCTCCTGCAGTGGTGGGGCCGTGTCAGCAGGGAAGCTCCAAGGGTCCTGGAGGAAGTGTTACCCCTGCTCACCTCCCCTGGGAGAGAATCCTGCTCTGCACCCCAGGACAGTACTGTAAGGCCATCGTGACCTGTGCCAACCCAGACCCTGGTGAACGCAGGAGGGACCTGTGGTCTAGAAGTCCCGTGCACACCTGGGGGAAGATGCCTGGCCCTGGGACTCATGAGTCTGGAAAGCTCACGGGGAACCCACGAGGAACCACAGTGGGGTGCACGAAGGCCCCTGTGTGTGCTCCAGCTCTGTTGTTCCTGGCAGGGCCCTCAGAGCACCCCTCCAGCCTTGCCTGCTCCATGGTACTACAGCTGTCCTCCGCCCCGCCCCTTCTAGGATGGTGCTCTTCCGAGTAGGTGTGGCAGGTCTGCTCACTGTGGGAGTGCTCTGGCCATCCCTACCTCCCTTCCCCATTGCCAGCCTGAGCCACGGAGGCCCTGGCTGTCATTGTCATCTACTGTTGGTAGCAAGTGCTTGTCGAGTGTTCCTGAGTGCTGGGCGTGGTGGACGCATGGGAGTGGAGCAGTGTCTCCAGGGTTCATGATGTGTGGCTCTAGTCCCAGTGCTAGTTCACCCAAGGAGCATGGGTGCCTGGGGGTCCCCTGGGAGTGCTGTGTGGCTGGGGGGAAGGGAATGCCTTTCCTGGTAGATTTCAGCCTCTGCTGTGGGTGGGCTTTACTTCTAGGCCCCAGCTGCTTACTATGCAGCAGTCTGTGGCCATGGGATCCAATGAAAAGAAGCCTTCAACCACTTTTATTAATAAGCAGAGAGCTTGGACAACAGCTCTGTTAATGCTGAATATTGTTGTCTCAGAATGTGACTGTTTTTAGACACGGGGTCTTTATAGAGGTGATCAGAATAAAATCCGGTCATCAGATGGCCACTAAGCCAGTGTGATTCTGTCCTCTTAAGAAGAGGAGATCAGGACTCTGCTCAGGGTAGAGGGGAGACCCTGTGAGACCACAGGCTGGACACGCTGCTCTTGAGTGAGAGCGAGTGTGCTTTGTGGGAGCCACTGGAGCAGACTCATAAAACTCAGTGTGGAACTCCAGTTACCACCCCGTGGCTCTCGTTCCTCCTCTTCACTGTGCACGTGGAATGTCCCCAGCTGCCCCTGGGGGTCCTCCGGCTCCTTCTGACACTTGGTCCTGCCCTTGGTTTCACCGTTGTCTCTGCCAGCCTGACTCAGCCTCCCCTGTGGACTTCTGCACCTGTGCTCTGCAGCCCCCTCCCACAGCCCCTGCCCCACGAAGCTCCTGCTGTAGGGTCCCTGTGTGTCCAGGAAGGCTCCGCACAGGGCCTTTCTGCCCCTCTCTCACTTCTCCGTGTGCCCACCGAGCATTCTTCCATTCTCTGTTCTTTCCTGCTCCAGTCTCCACGTCCCCATCCCCCCTTCACTTCCTGCTCTTGGGACATCAGACAACTGAGGATTTTGACCTCGAAATCAAGAAATCAGGAGAGAGCCTCCCCAGTGAGGGCAGTAGAGCCCGGGTCCTGCCCCTGCAGGGCTCTGCCTTCCTAGGCACAGGGCAGGCAGCAAAGGCTCTGGTCACGCAGGGGCTGGGGCTGTGGTATCTGTCCACAGTCAGTCTCTCAGCCAGCCTTTCCTGTGCAGGAGAAGAGACCATCTGACCCCTGGGAGCGCTTATAATACCTAACCCTAAACTTTTCTCTATTTTGGCGACACCTGCCCTACACCTCTGTGTACATTTCTTTTTTTTAAAGAGAGAAGGACAGTGAAAGACAGAATCAATTTTTATTGAGGTTTTCACATGGCTTTCGTTGCTCTGACACTTAGTTGTGTATGTGGTGCTGGGATTTGAACCCGTGTACTTGTGCATGCCGGGCACTGTAACTGCTGAGCCACGACTCCAGCCCCTGTGTACATTTAAAATTTTTTAAAATTTGGGATGTGCATATTTTATATCCCCTGGTACAAAATGTTTGCTGAGACACATATTGGAGAAAAGTGTAGCAAGTTTAGGAGTTGGGGGGTGATGGTAGCGTCTTCGGGACACGGGAATGACCGTCTGTTATGGTTTGATATGAGGTATCCCCCAAAAGCTGATATGTAAGGCAATGCAAGAAGTTCAGAGGTGAAATGATGGCATTCTGAGAGTCTCTGCAGAATCGGTGCATTAACCCCAGGCGGGGCTTACCCGGGTGGTGGTGTAGGCAGAGCTGGTGCCGGTGGAGGAGGTGGTCACGGGGGGCAAGCCTTTGTGCTCTGCATTCTGTTGCTGGTGAGCGGAGTTCTCTCTGCTTCCTGGTTCCATGTCTGAGCTGCTTCCCTCTGCCACACTTGTCCATCAGGATGTTCTGTCTCATGTTGGGTCCGGAGCAAGGGAGTCGGCCACCAACAGACAGAGACCTCTGAAAACCTGAGCCCCCAAATAAACGTTTCCTCCTCTAATTATTCTTTTATTTATTTTTTTTAACTTTTTAAATTGGTGCATTATAGCTGTACAGAATGATGGATTTATTGTCACATGTTTCTACCTGCTCACAATATGATTTGGCCAGTTACTCCCTATTTAATTGTCAGTTCTTTCGGTCACAGTGATGAGAAGGTGGACTAAAACTCTCTGCTTTTTGGTTTCCTTGGATCCCCTGGGTGGGTGCCATCACATCTTGATTATTAGAGCTGGGGCCTTGGTGGTTTGCTCAGGGCATGAGCAGCCCGCGTGCCAGGTTGCGGTGTCAGGATCACCATTCAGATGACTCATCTTGTGCTGTTGAAAGGAGTCTGAGGCATGCTGATGTTTCCACAGTGTGTCTGTCGCTGCTGGAGACCATTGTGTGGTCAGTCGTGGGCTCTGGCTAAGGCTGATGGGGGTTGAGGGTGCCAGTGGAGTTGGGACAGGACATGCTCACTTCCCCCACCTTATGATTTTCATTTTGCTGAAATGCTTATAATAAAGCTCTCTATTGACCCTGAAGTTCAGCAGTGACCTTTTCACTGGCGTTGAGCACACCCCTAGTCTGTGCCAGCATCACCACTCCATAGTTCATGACACTTCCAGTGCCCTGAAAGGACTCCCCGTAGTGACAGTCACTCCTTGCTTCTCCCTCTACAGCCCCTGACCACTGTGACTCATGTCCCTGTGCACTGGCCGGTTCTGCAGAGTTGCTGCAGTTCACATCCATGGCACCTTGTAGGCGTGGCCTTTTTGTCTGCTTCTGTTCCCTGTGTGTTTTCAGAGCACATCCATGTTGAGGTGTGGGTAGTGCCTCATTCCCTTTTGTGGCTGGTGGCTTTCCAGTGTGTCACTGTGTCATGCCTACAGGCACCTGGATGGACAGCCGGATGGTGTGCGGTTTGGCCACCATGACTGTGGCTGTTGGGAATGTTCTAAACCAGGGTTTCATTTTAGCACTCGTTTTAATTCTGTGAATGCCTGGGAGTGGACCTGGTGGGTCATAAGGTCACCGCAGGGCTTTGCTCCGGAAGGGCGCTCTCTTCACTGGCTTATCTCTGTGAGCCTCTGCCAGCTTCCTCCTTGGAGTGATGAGATGGGTCTGGAAGATGACCCTCTCCCTTTTAAATTGGATCTGCTATGGTCCCCCAAAGGCCCGTGTATTAAAGGCACCACTGTTGAGAGGTGGAAACTTCAGGATGGGCCCTGGTTAGAGGTTCCGAGCTCATTGGAGGCAGCTTGTGAGCGGGGTCGAGCGACCCTGGCCGCCTCCCCTTTCTGTCTTGCTTCCTGGCCATGAGATGCACGGTTGGCCTCACAATGCTGACACCATTGCTTTCCAGCACCCCCATCAGAAGCCTGGAGCAGCGCGTCTGCCCAGGCTCGTCCTGGAACCTCTGGAACCGCCTGTGCTAACCTTCCCAGGCGTTTTGTCATGGTGGTAGGAAGCTGACTGACACAGTCCCTTTCTGTGGGCTGAACACAGGGCTATCTTTCATGTTCTCAACTGCGTCGGACCTCCACAGAAGTCGAGGCTCAAGGAACCAGAGCTCAATCTGAGCAAGAGGGGACTTTTCTGGAAGGAGGGTACTCAGCATCTGAATCACAGGACAGCAGACCAGTCTTGTGATCTTGGAAAGTGTGCAGATTTGTGCATGGTCCTGGAGTCCATGGGTCAGGATGCAGCACTCCCAATCAAGGAGCACAAGCTCAGCATCTTTAGAACCCATTCATTTGAGGAACCCGAGATGTGGAGGAGTCGCAGGTGCCAAGAAGGCCTGGACTGCAGTGCCCACGAATGCCCACGTGATGCATCCTCTGGAAGGAGCAGACAGGTTGCAGCAATGAACCTGGGCCAGGGGAGAGAGGAACGGGCTAGCAGCTGCTGCTGGGTGGTCTTCTAGAGGATTTCTATTCCTCAGCCTCCCTGGCTGTTCCAGGCACTCAATAGACACTTATTCCCAGTGGCCACCATGCTGGACAGAGCTGCCGCTGAATGGTCCTCCTGGATAGGGTGGACCCCAGGGACGGCACAGCAGCTGTCATGTTGGGTGCAGAGACCGGGTCCTGGGAGTCATCCCTGGACAAGGCAAGCCCCGAGCACCTTAGTCTCCCTGAGTGCCAGTCCTGGGCTTGTCACCGCTGTGCCACAAACTCTGTGCGTGCCTCTCAATGAGCTCTGCGTGGCGAGGCAAGGATGGGTTTTGAGAGGATGATGCTGGGAGACGTTAGTGACTTGTCACTGCTGTGCCATCCAGGTGGCATTTTAACTTTCTAAACATTCATTTTTATTGTATTTTACAAAGGGTTAGGTCCGGAAGAGAATGAAAATAACAGGTCCTAGTCTCTTGCTGGAGACAGGGGAGAATCCTTGCTTTGCCTTTCTTCTGGCTTGGGCATGGGTGATGTCTTAGCGCCCCAGAGCTGGCTTAGTGGAAGGCTTAGACCAGTGCACGGGTACTGTCTCACGCTTCTGGGGCCAGAGGAGCAAGATCCTGCTCTCTGGGGAATCTTCAGGGCTGCTGCCACCTTGTTGTTCCTCCTTGTGCAGCAGCATGCGCCAGGCTCTACCTCTGCCCCCACCCGCCCTTCTCCTGTGTGCTTTCTTTTCTCTGATAGAGATGTGCGCCATTGACCTGGAACCCACCTGAAGCCTCATTTGATTTCTTCTGCAGACTCTATTTCTAAATGAGTTCATAGTCACACGTATCTGGTGGCTTAGTCATTTGTGGTGCAGCTGTAGCAGACTCCCTGAGACTGTGCGATTCATAACAGGCATAAATTTATTGTTTCACAGTTCCACTATCAAGGTGCTGGTATTTTACAGTGTGTGTCTTCACGCAGGGAAGCAGGGGGCTGAGGCCTCGCTCTTTTATAATGACACCAACTCTCCCAATGAAGACGTAGCCCTCATGGCCCAATTGGCCCTTACTGATGTGTCCTGTTGATATTGTTATACTGGTGCTCGAATGTCAACGTGAACTTGGAGCACACATTGAATCCATAGCACAGGCGTAGAATGCGAGCATATGCTCTTAGGAACAGTCCTACTCACTGCAGGAGGGGATGGGCATTAGCTGCAGGGTGGTGGGGGTGCAGATGGGCAGGAACAGCCGGGCCATGCTGGTGGGGAATTCCCAAGGAGTGGCCCCTCTTCCTTTCCTCTACCCCAAGGGTCTTTCTTTACCCTGCTCAGCACCTCTGCCTGCTGGGTGTCTGCGCTCGTGGACATCCTCCCTGTGGGCTGTTTGAAGGTTGGGCCCATGGCTGCAGTGCAGGGCAGCGAGGTGGTCAGCATAGTGGAGAAGGGCGGCTGGGCTCTCTCTGGCCGAGCAGCCTGTCTGTCTCCCTGCCTCTCTGCGTAGCTCTTCCTCTCTCACCCTGCACATGTCCCTGCCTCCACCCATTTCTGTTTCGGAAAGCTCCATTTTCTAAATGATTCAGACCATGAATGAAAATAAGTGGGCTGTGTTATCTTCCCTGCTTTGCTGTTTTCCAAAGTGCTTCACTGCAGTTCAGATCCCCAGATGCTGGGCAACTGGACCACTTGCCTGTCTGCCGACTTCTGAATTCCAAGTGATTTTTCAGAACAGCTCCATCACTTGGAAGTCCTGCCCTGCCTCCTGGAAGCTGTCTGGACAGGTAGCCAATTTCCACCCTTGGGAAGCTTTGAGGCCCATTCACACAATTTCTCTCTGCTTCCCGAGCTCTTTATCTTCATTATTGAGCTGCTATGAGTTAAAAAAGAAAAATGTATGTGTGTGTGTGGGGGGGAGTTCAGTAGTTTAATTCAAATTTATTCTTGCTAGAATATCCCTATTTAGCATGACTTAATTGCTGATAAGTGGATTGAAGTAGGTTAGGAGAGCGCAGTGGCTCAAGGAAGAGGAATTATCCCTGCTTGTGCCCTGTTGGCTCGCTCACCCCTTTGTCCTCTTGCCTCTACTTTTTATCCAAGATTCTTGCTCCTGAGCCTGTAATCTTTGGGTTGTCTCTGTCCTGCTGGGCCACTGCTGCTGAGTCCTGACTCCCTGAGTCGTGGTGGCTCCTATCCTGAGCCGCCTCTTTTCTTACCACTCACTCTCTGTGGCTGCTGTCACTTCTGGTCTCCCCTGTGCTCAGCCCTGGGGACAAAGGGATGGAGCATGTGTAAGTCTTGACTGCACATTCAAGCATTGTTTCCGACAGTGTCGGATGATCATTCCAGAGAACAGGAGGCTTACTTAGCCCAGGCTGGACTTAGGGGAAGTGGTCATTGTGGTCAGAGTGGACTAGTCCCTCAAACTGCTGACTTGGGTCTTGTAAGGCTAGCTACGCTGAGGGCAGTCCTGCAGAGCGGAACCCCCACCCCATGCTGGGATTCTACAGTAGCCATGGACTTGCAGGGAGCTTGAGCCAGGTTTGGTGAGAAACCCTGATAAGTGTGTCCTCTTCTTGTTAACGTTTTGGTTTAGACTCTGTGATGGGTCAAGACAGATGTAGTGGGCACAGTACCCTGGGAGCCCAGTTGACACTTGGGGTTGAGTGACCCTCAGCGCTGGCGGGGGAGCTGAGGAATGCTGTCTGAGAGGCCAGAATCTGCTTCACGCATGCCTGATGATAGAGAGAGGAGGGGTTTTGGGTAGAGGGTTCGTAATAGCGTAGGGCCGCTGAGGTGCTGGCGTCATGTTCCTTGTCTCTGGCTTCCATGGTACTTCCCCTCAGCTGTGCATCCTTGAGATGTCTGAGGGCCCCGACTCCTCCTCTAACTGCTGCGTGGGGCTGCTGTGTCCAGCCACGTGCCCTGTATCATCAGGACCCTGCTCTGCTTTGGGGCCCCCACTGGCAGGAGTGGCTCGCAACCCTGTTCTCCGTCCAGGTTTCTGGTCTTTCTTCCAAATACAGAACACTTAAGTCTGAAAGGAGAGTTTGTGGACAATATATGTTTTAGCTCAGAACCTCCAAATGGAATCCTTTTAATATGCGTTTTCTTGAGAAATATGTAAATTAATAATTGCTTCATACATTATTCAAGAAAAACTTATTTTGTATCACAGATAGCTCTCCTAGTCTTATATAAAGATATGCTAATGGATTTAATTAAAATAATTATAGTGAATAATGTCTCCTGAACTTTACCCTAAAATAGTGTCTATTAATCATCATCAGTAGTAATATTTTTAGCCAGAGAGACACTTGCAACATTAAATGGATGCTAGATGGATAGTGTATTTTTTTGGTACAGTTTGGATTAAGTTGGCAATCTCATGAGATGCATGACAATTAAATTTGCCTAGACTATAAAGTTTACTTAATATCATTACCCTGAATTATTTTAGCAATTAAAGAAATTTTCTTAGCATTTTATGCCCTTTTGTATTCCCCTCTAAAATTTTACTTTCAGTGGTTTCTTGTCCATTTGATTCTGCTTTGATCTCACTTTCTTTCTAGATATTGAGATGAACCCCTCCTTTTTGGTTTTTAAAGAGAGAGAGTGGCAGGGGCAATGTGAATCAATTCATTAATTTTTTTCATCTGGCTTTTGTTTCTCTGACACTTAGTTTTGTCCGTGGTGCTGAGGTTTTTTTTTTTCTCCTTTTTTCTTTTTTTTTTTTTTTCCTCAGGGCTGAGGACCAAACTCGGGACCTTGTGCATGCTAGGCAAGCCCTCTGCCACTGAGCTAAATCCTGGTGCTGAGTTTTGAACCCAGGTCCTCGTGCATGCAGGCTAGTGCTCCAACCACTGAGCAAACTCTGCAGCCCTGTGATGAACCCAATTTTAAGAGGGACGCTCAACCTGTCTTTTAATAGAAATAGCTTTACCACTGGCCATGACCCTCTCTAATTTTATCTCTGTTGTCTTTCCCTCGCTTGCTGGCTTTTGATCTGGGCTCAGCGGGGGTAGTGGTGTTGTGTTTCTGAGCCTGTATGCATGTGGGCCTTAGTATGTGTCCTGGGTGTGTCAGTGGATCATCACACACATGTGGCTGTCCCAGGACGAAATGCATTTCGAAGTGGACCTGTCCATCCTCCAGTAGACAGATGAACACTTCACCAAGTTCAAACAAAAGCTCAAGTTGAGAAGTTAATTTTGCTGGGCTTAAAATCAAATGTGAAGAAATAGCTTGCTTCAAAACCAAATGCTCATTTGTAACTTCCCTGTGACTTAACAAACAGGAAATGAATGAACAGAGCTGAAAGCGGTGGATTCCTCTGAATTACTGCTTGGCTCCTCTCCCTTCTTGGTCCGGCAAGTCACAGGGCACATCCACACAAGGTACAGGAACCTCAGTTCCTGGTCCCGTGGGGATGGAGTGAGAGGCACTCTCTCCACTTGCCTCTGTCTCCAGGGAAACCCACCGGTGGTGTCCAGAGTCCCACTCTCTCTCCCATAGCACTTACCCATGAGAAGATGCATGGTCATCCACCATGCAAGGCCCTAGAGGCAGGACTCTGGGAGGCTGGCTTCTTGGCTCCTCACTGATGATTCTCATCATGTTCAAAGAAAGACCTGTTATTGTCAAAAATAACGGGAACCAAACAGAACCAGAAAGATGCAAATGCCCATTGTTCCCACCATCCTGCCCTCTGTGACTTGGGAACCAGTTCTATTCAGTATCTATCTTGATGAGTAGCCCTTTATAATTGAAAGCTCCCACTGAACCAAGACTGGGATTTGAAAGGTCTGCATGCTGAGGGTTTCCGGGTTAGAATTCATGAGCATCCCTGGGCTCCTGTGGGAGCCGGCACTGGCCAAGGTCTGTTGAGCACTGGCCTTGGGTTGGGATCCAGACTGAGCTTATCATGTGTACAACCACTCTTCCACCCCAGCAGCCTCCCCCACCTCGCCTCAGCGGGCACAGCCCTGGTATGGGACATGCTTGGTGTGGGAACTGGGAGGACACTGGCAGGGGAAGCCCTCAGGATTCCTGGTCTGCTGGCACCCTGTCTGTCCAGGCACTTGCAGAGCCAGGCAGACGGAGAGGACCAGGGCCAGGTGGGCCACAAAGACCCGTCTTGTTGGTGGCTGTCAGCTTTGTCCTTGTGGAGTGGTATTTATTAAGTGGCTGCAGGCAGATGATGCTTTATTGGGTATAAAATGCAGGAAGCCAAGTCATACCTCACCCTCTGGACATCCACAAACTAAACAAGACACTTTAAAGACGGAAAGCAATCCGCCTGTGCAAACGCTTATTATTAAGTGTCACGATAAATATTTTCTAGTTTCTCAAACCTACTCTGAGGTAGTCGAAGCAGAACGTTTGAAACCGGCATGAAATTATTCCTGTTAGCACTCTCTGACTGCAGTCCCAGCACGTAATTGGAATCCCTCAATCTGGTTGGCAGTGAGGGCTGGAGTTGCCAGTGGAAGGCGCACCCGTGGGGCCCGCGATTCTGGGGTCGAGATTTAGGGGCACGAGTTGCTCTTCTGGGCCCGACCTCTGGACTAGATAGGTGAGATGCGGGTGAAGATTGCGGGGTGGGGGATTCGCAGCACCAGTCTCCAAGTAGGCAGCTTGCTCTGGATCTGTCACCTGTGAGAGGGGACCACCTGGGCCTGCTCCAGAGGTCAGCTTGAGGATGCAGCAGTGAGTGGAGCGGAGCCACCGGAAGTACATCTGAAGTGTATAGGGTGTTCACATTTCACAGATCAGGACGCTTGGACTCGTTAAAAATGACTTGGCTACTCCGTCCTGGGCTCCACAGAGGAGGCACGTGCTTAGCCTTCTTCCAGGCATTCTCCATACCAGATAGGCACAGACATAATCCAGGAAATATGTTTTTAATCACTTTTCAAATTAAGGACTATCATTTACATCCTGTAAAACACACTCCTCATTATGGGCAGTTCTGCTGCTTTCCACAAAGGCAGGATACAGTGGCCCCAGGGGAGGGTCCCTGGACCCTACATCCTCCTCTCCACCATGTGGCCCTTCCCCCACCCGGCAGCCCCTCCCTGAGGTTTTGCCCTCTCCAGAGTAGCATGGAGTGGAATCCTGTGGACCCAAGTGCTCTTTCGAGTTTCCCTTGCTTTATCTGCCTAAGGAAATCCAGGCTTCATCCTGCATGGGTCCATGGGTTGGTTCAAGTTTTTATTGATTATAAATAAAGCTGCTCCAAACTTGCACTTGCAGGGTTTTTCTGGACACAAGTGCCCATTTCATGTGAATTAAAGTGCAGTTGCCCAATCCTGTGGGTCACTCTTGTCTCTGCTAAGCCAGCCAAGTCCTTTTCTCAAGACCCTGAACCATTTTTGCAAGGAGATGTGTGGAAACAGCAAGCCCTCAGAGCTTGTCTTCAGTGCTGTTTTCAGCATTCTAGGAGATGGCAGTGGAGTCTCACTGTGGGGACTTTTGTTTGCACTCCCCTGGGGAGCAGTGAGTAAGCACTTGCAGGTCCTGAGCCACCGCCCACCTGTCTTCCTTGGAGAAGCCTGTTCTCATCTTTGTCTGTTTTTGGGAGTGGTGGTGGAGCATCATTTCTTATTGCTGAACTTCAAGAGCTCTTTTGTACATCCTGGATGCAAACCTTCCTCAGATCCCGATTTGTAACCACTCCGTTCCTGTGCATGGCCCCTGCTTTGATAGTTTGCTTTTAAAGATTGTGTAGTTAGTGTCCTATCTCAGAAATCTTTGCATCGCCTAAAGTCTCACAAATGTTGCCTTCTAAAGTCTCATAGTTCTGAGTTTTTCATTTAAGATCTGTTTTGCATCTGAAGTAACTTTTGTACATGTGTGAGGTATTGAATGAAATTTATTTGGTGTTGGGGGACAGCAAACTTTTGTTGCCAATCCATTGACCACATAGCTCAGTGTTTTTTCCCCCTCCTTCACTCCCTCCCTTCCTTCTTTCTTTTGCATTGCTAGGGATCAGTCCCAGGCCTCTCTACTGCTTAGTTACATCCCCAACCCCAGGGTAAAATTTTTGAAGTGGGTTTCTGACCCCTTGCTTTTGGAGAATTGTAGTAACAATCGTTTATGTAACGAGTGTAACATTTTCCAGTGTGTTACCCTATCATCTTTCCAATTTGAGTTTGAGCTTTAATGCTGTTCCCTGAAGTATCTGGCATGGGCTGTTTGTCCTTCATGGAGGCAGAACTCAGCCTGGCACAAGAATTAGAGTTGCAGGTGGCCAGGCCAGGTCAGAACACTTAAAATCTAGGAACTTTTCCCAGCAGTGCATAGCAAAGGATGGAGTCTGCAGCTTGCCCCAAATTGAATTTTAATTCCAGCTTAGTTCACTGCTAACTGTGTGAACAGGGGCAAAGCAATTAATGTCTCCATTATCACTTTCTTCTTCTAACACTGCTAACTCCCCTTAGGGGTTCTGCTAGAATTAGCCCTGAGCTGCACAGGGTCCCAGCACCGTGAGAGGTGGACGGAAGGCGGGATCTGTTAATACCATCACCTCAGTGATCGAGGCTGTGGGTTTTCTAGAAGATAGAGTCCATGAGTCTAGGCGACAGTGTTGCGGAAGAAAGAAATGATTAACCGGGAATAACTAGGGATCCAGGAGGAGAGCTTTGGAGTGGGACGAAGGTACTTTGAATTGCTGAATGTGGAAGGGGGTGTGCACTTAATGGGAGGGGATCTTCTAGGGCACAGTGCTCCATTTTATTACATGAGGCACTGTTAGGGTGAAAGCGGGTGGGACATCGGTTTCGGTGGCTGTCACTCGTTACATCATGTGTCACACATCCGTGTGGAAACCACCCTTCTTTGTGGACCACTGGCATTGTGTTGGCTCTTCCCCCTCCTGCTTGACCCTCAGCCTGTTGTCTGAAAGTGATCCTCTCTTGATAGGAATTTTGAACCCTGGCCCACCTGTGTGCAGCTCAGCCTTCTCTCCTCTTGGTTTGCAGGGGGCAGCCCTGAAGTACTTGCCGACCATTGTCAACGATGTGAAGCTGGTGTTCGATCCCAAGGAGCTCAGGTAAGGAGCACGAGGCAGGTGCGCACCTCGCACACCTTCCTGGCCCAGGTGTTGTCTGTGCCCTGCTCCAGGTTCCACCTCAGGCCTGCACAGATCAACACCTCGCATCCTCCTGGAACGAGGGCAGGGCTACTGCGGGTGTCTGACTCTTTGCTAATTGTGACTTTGTATGGGAAGATGTCACCCATCAGCCGTCACAGTGACTTCTTTTGAAGACAGTTGAGAGCCCAAGGGGAATGTGATACCACTTGGGCGCACATTACGTTTTGCATATGTTAAATTTCGGATTTCAATATGTGGCAGTTGGTTTTATTTTAGTTCTTGGCACCTAGAAAATCCCACACAGGAGCTCTGCTATCTTGTCACCTCCCCTTCTTTATACCATGTGTAGCATCTCATCACGAGCTCCTGAATGAGGACCTGAGAGCCTCAGGCAGAAGAATCAGACAAGAATTTTTTAAAAACCCAAAAAGGAAAGCGCAAGGAAGGTGGTGGTACCTGGGCTTTTAGGCTGAGGGTGAAGCAACAGACCTGGTCCTTCCTTTCACCCTGGATGTGCCACCCCTCGGTGTCCCTGCCCCTTACATTGTGACAAGTGTAGATGTCACTGTTTTCTGAGAAGTGCTGCAGGGAGCAGATGGGGCGTGCAAATTTTTAACTATAGATCAGAGCAATAGCACAGCCCTCATGTGTGCTTTTTGGTTTTGTTTAGATGTGACACAATCACATAAAAAGTTTTGTGCCAGCCTAAAAGACCACCTGATTCATGCTCAGGGCCATCCTTCCCTGAGTTGGGTTAAACCGAACAAAACATGGTCATCTTTCCCACCCGGCCTGCCCACTCCGAGTCACTTAGGCCCTGGAATCAGTGAGCAGGGGCTCCCAGGGAGGGGCTCTGATATGCCCGAGGGTGTCCAGCATAGTTATCTTCTGCTTCTGGGGCACTGGCATGTGGTCACAGTTTTGCAGGCCCTACCTAGTAAATACAAGGAGAAACAGGCGGTCCCTGGCGGTGTGCCTGCCTACCTGGTCTCTGTCGTGCCCTTTCCATGCAGCTTGGACCTGCAAGAGCGGCCACTGAGGTAGCAGCATCAGTACCCTGGGAACTCACTTGGACCGATCCCAGGTTTCTCCCGAACCCTTCTCAATTAAAAACAGTGGCACAGCTGCTTAGTTTTAAGGTGCCTCCAGATACTTTCAATGCCTGTTTGAGAACTCAGGGCTGGAGAAACAGTAGAAGCAGGGTAGCTGCAGGTGGTGGCCATACTCTGTTCCCATCCTTGTGTGCACAGAGTTCAGCTCCTGGTCCATTGGCGGAGCACCTGATGTTGTGGTTGCTGCTTGAGTGACGTGCTTGGAGCTCCAGGGAAGACCTGCCCCAGCCCTCTGTTTTATGTACACATCTGTCCCTGTTCAATGCCTTTAATACTGATCTTTTAGATGTCATTAAAAATCATGTATGTGATTTTCCCTGCCTGTATAATCAAGTCCTGTTTTAATAAAGCAGAAGTCATCACAGAAGGGAATGATTCAAACTGAAGTTCCCTATGCACATGCGACCAGAAGGGTCTGGGTCCTTAACACACCCATGTACACACCTCACAAGGTGCACGTTCTCTGCGCTTAAGATATCTTTTATTTCCTGTGTCACGAAATCCTCTTCTGTATCCTAATTATTCATAACTATTTTCATAATGGTGCACCATTCTGCGCTGGGCCATCATTTAGTTAAGCCACAGCCATAGACGTGGCGTCTATTCTGTGCTTTCTCCATACAAAATGGGCACTGCACAAAGCACCTTCCGTGTACCAGGCAACTAATCTGTACAACAATGGCATGCCATACCTTCATTATTAGCCTGATTTTGTTTCTCGTCAGTTACTCCGCTACTCATTGCTGCTGGGTCAAGGCCAAACCCGTGTTTCTGACGATAGAGGACAGGCTCTCACCACTGTGCTGCCTGCGGGTGCTGGGTGAAGGTGTCAGCTCTTTATCCTTACAGGAAATTCAGGGATGAATTTTCTGTAACTTAGTTGTAGGTGGTGTCCTTACTTTATATCATTAGGATAATCGAAGAGGTGGAATTACTTGTTCTTATATTTTCTTAAAATATTTTTAATAAATATTACACAGTTGCTGTCCAGAAGGTCAGGTCATCATTCTTTTAGTCCATCTCGATGTGTCTTTTCCCAGACTTTGCCAGTGCTGGGAACGAGTCTTTTGCCTGCGGAGGACGAAGCAGTGCTTCCCGTTCTGCTTGCTGTCTTAGTTCTAGTGAGGGGGTTTCTACTCTTCCTTCACAGCTCCACTGGCCATTTGTGAAACCCCACATTCAGCGTCTTTATGAAGACACCATGTGCATACTCTAAAGTGACCAGTGTCATAGTGTCCAGTTTGGTGGCTTTTGGTGTGTATACCCGCAGAGACTTTCTATTTCCCCACTAAGATTCCTCATGCCTTTTCCAGGTGTTTCCCACCCCATGCCTGCCTGAGCTGGTCCCTTATCTATTCTCTGCATCTGTAGCCTTACCTTTTCCAGGTATTTCCTATCACTGGGCTCATGTAGCATGGGGCCTTCAGGCAGGATCGTAGCAAGTTTTGGAGCTTCCTCTTTGTTTTGATGAATTGCGTGGATATGTGTGTTCATCTTCTCACCAGCCCCAGGGTATTTGGATCACTTCTCCTTTTTCAGTATTTCTTACTAATACCACTTTGCAAGCTTTCGTGTGGATGGATAATTTCATTTTTTGCTGAATTTTATGGGGTTAACATTTTGAGGAAATACCAACCCATGTTCCAAAGTGGCTGCCCTGTTTTATCAGCACATGCGAGGGTTCTGATTTCTTTACACGCTCATGCTTGTTTGGGCTGTCATTTGAATTATGGCTGTTTTAAAGACTGAAGTAAAATAACGTAAACAGAAACACAAAACCATGTTATGTGGGTTGCGGCTGCATCGATCTTGTGCCAGCATGCTGGTGGCAGTTCAGGACTCTGGAAGGACCTTGTGTCTTGTAACAGCACTGGGTCGTTCGCTGTGTGTCTCAAGTATTCACTTCTGTTTTTCCTTGTAGTAAAATGTTCACTGAATTCATCCTGAATGTCCCCGTGGGTTTGCTGACCATTCAGAAGCTCTATTGCTTGATTGAAATCGTCCACAGTGACCTCTTCACGCAGCACGGTGAGTGCCACTCTGAGAGCTACGAAATCGCCACTGTATCCATTGTCTGCAGCTGGGGCCCCTCCGAATTCCCTCCCCTTTGCTGCAAGGCTTGGAGGTGGCGTGGGATTAAAACATCTCCATTGCAAGATAGGGAGGCGGCGCTGATGGGAATGGTGAGGATGCAGTGCAGGTCCCGGCGCTATGGGAATGAGCTCGGGAGGTGGTAGTTGGTAATTTAGGTGTACACCAGAGCCCTGGGGTAATCAGCATTCATTGTGGTCTTTAAAATGTGCGATTGTCCTGGGGCGGCAATCAATTGCTTCCATTGAGATAATGGCAAAGAAAAAGTTCAGCCTGTCTTTAAATTTAGAAGTAATGGTTCTGCGGCACCTGCACTTTGCCTTACTTGACAGGACTTCTTCAGACCCACTCAGAGGGATGAGCTGTGCTGATTCCTCAACTCATTCATCCAGGGGAGCACCGTTCATTTTCCTCTTCATTTCCCTGCCCTTTTTATTAATCATTTCCTTTCTGTTTGGACAGATTGAATTAATATTTCACATTTGTCAAGCAGTTTCATTGAACGCTGAGAATTTGTGCGTGATTCCCTAACCTTCCTCGTTTGTTGGAGGCCAGCGTGTGGCCTGTACAGTGACATCCTGAGTGGCGTTGATTTATTCTCTTCCCTTGGTGTCTGGACGCTTGGCTGCTCCATTCATTTTCTTCTGTCCTCAGCTTGGTGTTTTTCTGGTTCCCCAGTGCAGTTCCAGCGTCAAACCTGCTGAGTTACTGCTGGCTGGACTGAGCCTTCGGTGCTGGGCTCTGTCCTTAGTGCCTTCTGGGCTGGTGGGCACCATGTCTGCCTGCTGGCTTTTGTGTTCCTCCTCCACTTTATCAAATGCACTGGGGTATGTGCCTGCTGCCAAGGCTCAGGATAAGAAGCGACCTTGAGTTCATCTGGGTGGAGTGGGCCTCTGGAGAAAAATACCAAACCAAGAGGTGGTGTCTTGTGCAGACTTTTCTCTGACCTATAAATGAAAGTCAACCCTCCCTGCTCTTTGGGATTCAAAGCACACAAATCTATATTGAGCCATTAATTTGGACACCTGTCCTTCAGATTTCTACTGAGTGGATGGTTCTTGAATTGATTGCTCCCCAGGTGTCCTCCAAAGCTGGGGGATACCATGGGTTTAAGGGAAGTCTGCCCAGGAGGTGATGTGGGGACCCTGCTTCCAGAGCCACACCCACATTGACTGCACTTCACTCCAGTGCAAGGAGAATTCCCTGCAACTTTTATATAAATGTCTCGGGTAGGTTGCTGATGTTCCCTCTATTTGCCATCCAATGCCAACACAAACATACACCACAGGGAGAGAGTGGGAGAGAGTTTGATTTTCCAAAGAACTATGAAATTTATTTGGGAGTAGCAGAGGTTTGCAATGGGAACATGTGCTCCATAGCAAACTGGGTGTCTGCAGAGAGGCTGAGGCAAGGGAGGGGTCGAAGGCCAGCAGGAGGAGGATTCCAGAAGGTATTTCTAGTAGCAGTCCGTGGCTGCCATGATCAGTAGGAGTGGGGCCAGCCTGGGGGTGAGGAGCCGGTTGCCGACGGATGTCCTGGTATAAGTGACTCTTTGTATAGGACTGCGGTGGCTCTGTGAAAGCTTGCAGCTTTGGCAGGTTCTTCAGGGAGAGTTCCTGTCCCTTGTTTCATAACCTCCTGGCTTCCTTTACTTGTTTTTGATAGGCGTGACGCAGTGGCCCCATTTTCATTCTGACAGCTTTCACATTCCCCACCACGCTGATCAAGACCTTTCTCAGAACCTCCTCCATCGGCCATCCTTTCTATAGATTGGATCGTGCATTGCTGCTCCTGGGTCGGGGGCAGAAGTGACGGTGTCTGGGAGTCAGTGTCACTTCTGTACCTTGAGGAGGATAGAAGGGAAGTTCCCAGGTGAAGCCACAGCTGCATTCCATGCTGTCCGTGTGGCACGAGATGGCGACATCTCAAAGCCCCAAGCCAGCCTGTTCCATCAGGAGTTGTACTTGTGCAGAATTTTGACAAGCAACAGGTGCAAAATTTTAAAAGGAAGAACCAGGAATATTGTTAGCCTAGCAAACCCAGTTGGTGTCATGGTTTGAATCAAGCGACATGATAGTTTTACTTTATAGTCATAGTAATTTTTACCAAAGGTAGCTGAAGAAAAACCAGTTTGTTTATAAGGCGAGTTTTGTTGGAAAATTGGATTCAAGAGTTTTCATTAGAATTTTTTATGAATCTGATCGCAGATGCTTGAAAGAATGAAAACTGTGTTACAAATGGCTTTGAATGGATGTGGTTGAATTTTGATGAGAGTTAAGCAATTCCAAGTAAATTTAGTTATTTTTATTGCTTTCTGTATTGTAAGATCCAGTCCGTGACTGACAGCACTGTACCAGGATTGTCAGGCTTTCATAAATTTTACATGATCTTACATAATCTTTAGAACATTTGCATTAATATTACATACCATTTATTTAGAGTTTTAAGCCATTTAACCAGTTATGATCTCTCAAAAGACTTTAAAACACATAGGTGCTTAAAAAGCTTTAACTGTTTTAAGATTAACATTTTTTTGAAAGCAATCAAAAACCTAATGAACACAGCAGGAAACTTGAAATTATCTTGATAATACAAAAAAAACCTTTGTTTTCTAGGCCAGTTTTTATAAGTTTTACTAAGAGATCAGTGTTTCAAGGAAATTTTGTTGTTTCAAACATAGAGAATTAGATTCTGATTTTTATATCAGTGTGTGAAAGTTTAATTTTTAAAAATCCTATAAAAATTTTTCAAAAATAACAGCTAACCTGATCATATGCAAGATCTTCTAGGATTTGTGCTTTAGGAACCCATGATTTGCTGAGACTGCTGCAATTTTTACTTTACTAACATATTGATGAGACAGTAGTATGGTAATATAGCTTACCAGTTTATAAAAAGAGAGTTGAATCTAAATTATATTTATGATAAAATGGAGCAAGTTATGGTCGCCTTATCACGAGAATAAGCTTTAAGGTCTTTGTGGTCTTCTGAACAAATAAGTTCAGGAGTTAACTCTTAGGTATTTGCATTTGAGCTAGGACTACCTAAAATAACCAAGTTCAGGCAGCACTGAATAGTAAAGATCTTAACATAAGCAAAAGAGTCGACAGATTCAAAATCAGCAGAGGAAGAAAAGAGATCGAAAGAGCCTTTGCATGGCATGGTAAGCCTGTAGTTGCTGTTTGACGATCCCTTCTGGAGTCTCATAAGCAAAGTCATATTCGCATGCAGGTGAAACCAGAATATGAAGCTTGGCTCACGGAATTGAAAGTGGACGCCCCACACAAAGGCCATCGGATGTTCCTGGAGCTCAGTTACTTTTAAGAGTGCAGGAGAAATCCCTGCCAATCAAGGACGTCACCACGGAGACTCCACTGGAGCTGTTCCTAGGAATTCCAGAGCAGCTTACTTTGAGGGATATGAACTCAGTTCTCCCAGTTGCTGCCCCCTGTTCCCAGGATATTGAAGAATTGGCTTTCCCTAAACTCTCATTCAGAAAGCAAGTGGTGCTTGCCCAAAGAGAGCCTGAGTGGGCGGATCCACCACCATGACGGCCAAAGGAGGCCTGCTTGCTTCCTTCATCAAAGACCCTTCCAGAACAGCGGAAGTGAAGTTGGCAACAAGCCTGTACCAAGGACCAGGCCCTCGTCCTGAGAGAAGACTCACCCGGGCTGGAAAGGGCACGGCATGCACACGAGAGCTCACGGGGCTGCTTCCAGGGGCCAGTGATCCCCTAAGGTGCTCTCTCTTCTGCTCCCAACCTAAAAACATGGCAAAACAGGGAGTCTCCATAGAGGGGCTTCCCCGGGAACAGCCAGCCCAGTGCTCATGCCACGGTGAGCCGTGGATGTGTTCAACAGTCACGAGGGGGTTTTCTCAAGGCAAAATGGAAGAGCAGCCCTTGGCTATAGTGATGTTAACACAAGTGTCTATCCCACAGTGCCTGAGAGGGGGCCTGGTGGCAGTCCCCTTGTTCAAGGCTGCGGTGGCCTCTGTGCAGGTGTGGCTCTGACAGTCTTCGGGGCAGTTACTGTCAGGCCGTCATGTGTGGGAGCCCCTCCCTCTCGGCATCCTGTTTCAGTGGCTTCTTTCTGGTTTGGATCGACGTAAGTGACTTCATTTTGATTCTGACAACTTTCATATTTCCTCAACCCCACCGATGAGTGCCAGCTGTCAGTAACAGTTATCAGTGAATCCTGGGTGAGTTGTCTCCAACCTTTGCTGAGTGTCGTTGGGGTGGAGACCCTTGTGAGGATGTCCTTGCATATATTTCAAAATTTGTATTTCACAGCTTTGTTCTGAATGTTACTTAGTTCCCTTTGAATGAAGACCCAAAACAAAATGTTCAAAAATATTCAAAAGTAGACAAGAAGAGGTGGTGGCATAGAAGCAGCCTGCGTGTCTCTGCTCCTCCACAGTTCAGGTTTAGTAGAGCTAGGGAAGGGCTCTCAGTGAGTTGGGTGACCAAAGGGGTGCTCTGAGCCTCAAGCCTGGAGAGAGACTTGGTTCCCAGTCAGGGCGTGAAGTTCTGGTCCTGCACCCGCAGTTGGGGCCAGCACAGTTCAAGAAGGGGAGAAGGAGGGGTCACACGGAGGGAGACAAAGAGGGCACATCCAACAGAATCGTTACAGAAGCAACAGGATTGGATTATGCTGCACTCAGAACTGCACAGCGGGTGGATGGGTGAAAAGTATTGTGTTTTTCTTCATTTTTAAGCAGAGAACCGAGGCAGAGTCATCTTGTTGGGACTCCCTAGGCCTGCACCTTAGGGAACCACGATCCCCTGCATCTTCATCTCCCCTGGAGTTAGAGCAAGGAGTACCGTGGAGAAAACCCTGGTAGCAAGCCCTCAGAATCATTTATGCATGAGATAGTTTTGAGCCTGAAGTCAGTGAAAGCCACAGGCCCTTGGAAGGAGCCGAGGAAGACCCAGTGCTCTGACCTGAAGGCTCCTGTGTGCACATATAGCAGCTCCCCACACAGAAGAGGGTCCAGTCTACCAGGCAGGGGATGTGCCAGTGCCAGTCCCTCTGCAAAAGTGGGGGGCCCACTGCTTCTCAGGCTAGCTGTGGAATTTCCAGAGCTGCCCATGTCAGTGCTGCAGGAGGAGGGTGGTGTGGATTCCCTGTGATTGGCCCCGGTTCAGTGTTGCTCCCCATGCTCCAAGAAAGCTCTGAGAGCATACAGAACTGCCACCTGCACCAGAGAGGACTCTGGCTACGGGGCTGGGCCGACGCTGTCCCACGTGGCCAGCCTGCTCTCAGGCCCAGAACAGAACAGAACATCCAGAGCTGCCGAGGTTCAAGCTGGATGGGGAGGATGGGGTGCAGAGGCTGAGCTCTACAGTTCACTTGCAGCAAGACTCTCATCTAGACACGGGGGAAAAATACACGACCGCACCCCCAGAACCAAGCTGTTTAGATGGTGCCCCTGTGTCCACAGCGAATGAGAGGACATGCAGCTAGGACTTGCTTATTGGTCGTGCCTCCGATACCTGGCTGACTTCACAGCCAAAGTCCCTGAGAAGTCCACAGGTTCAACCCCTTGGCAAGGAGAATTGCTTGTTGTCTTCATGCGTGTTTTTTATTTTGGTTTGTTTGGCTTTCTGTTACTACTTGTTCTTTTCATATAATTGTATTTTTAAAGTTCACAAATTAAATATTTTGTTTTTTCTTCTGCCTCATTTATATTCCTTCCTTTTCTTTTTTCTTTTTCGCTTCCGTCCCATACATTTTTTTCCTATTCCTTTTTTTCCTCTTCATTTCCCTTCTTTCCCTTTCCTTTCTGTTTCTGTACAGTTTAATATTAACCTTGCTGCGGTTACCTAGTTTTTTAGCCTCTTATATGTGATCAGCCCTCTTTCCTTTCTTTGGTTAACAGGGAGGTAGGCAACAGTTTCAACTTGCTTTTACTGTAAGTTGATGAATGGTTTGTTGTCAGGCCTTAGCTTCTGTTGATGATTATTCTTTCTTTTCACAATGGTATTGGGGATCAGATAGCACTTTGAACATGTTGAATGGGTGCTTGGAGGGTGAGATAAACCCCCAGCCTGAGACATACAAGGAGAGGGCAGCTCGCTAACAAGATCCTCATATAGAGCGGAAGAGATATCCATCCCCAACAGAAGAACAAATTTTAACACAGAAGTAGATAACAGGAGAAAACAAGACAATAAGATGCCTCTGGAAGTTCAAAACTCCCCAACAACAAAGTCCAGAGATAATAAAGTAGAGGAACTACCAGACAGAGAATTCAAAAAATCGATTGTTAAAATCATCAATGAACTTAAATAAGATCTAAGGAATGCACTAAGGAAGAAAGCACAGGATATGAAAGAGAATTTCAGTGAAGAAATACACATTCTCAAAGAGAATCAGACAGAAATATTGGAAATGCAAAAGTCAATCGAATAAAACAACTCAGTAGTCTCACCAGCATGCTAGATGAAGTAGAAGAATATCAGGGCTGGTGGGTAAGAAGGTGGAAGTAGAATAGTTAGACAATAGTAAAGAAAAGAAAAAGGAATAAGACACTACGAACAGGGGCTGGCATGGTGGCTTGGCGGTTATGGCACTTGCCTAGCAGGTCTGAGGGTGTGGGTTTGAATCCTAGCACCTCTTACAAAATGAAGTGTTGGAGCCACGAAAGCCACCTGAAAATGTAAATAAAATTGATTCTCTCTTCCTCTTTCTGTAACTGTCCCTTTCTCATTTAAAACAACAACAACAAAAACATGAACAGAATATGCAAGAGCTCATGGACAACATTCAAAGCCCAAACTTATGAATTATAGGCCTTGGCCTTGGGACTGGAGCAGAGGCTTAGCGATAGAGTGCTTGCCTGGGATGCCTGAGGACCTGGGTTCGGACCCCAGCACCATATATGCAACTAAGTGTTTGAGAAATAAAAACCAGATGAATGAATAAATAAAATTAATCCTCTCTCAAAAAATAAAAAATTACAGGCCTTGAGGAAGGAAAGGCATTCTTACTAATGAAATAGCAATCTTATTCAGTAAATAATAGCAGAAATTTTCCTTAATTTGGGGAAGGAGATAGAAATAAATGTACAGGAGGCATTTATAATTCCAAAACGACAGGTCCAGAAAAGAACTTCTCCATGAAAGATTATTGCTAAAATTCCAAAATTGCAGAGGAAGGAATGAACTTTAAAAGCTGCAAGAGAAAACTACCAGATCATTTGTAAAGGCAACCCATCAGAATAACTGCAGACTTCTGCACAGAACCTTTAGAGGAGGATACGGACTGATGTATTTCAGGGAATGAAAGAAAATGATTGCCTACCGAGATTACTATATCCAGCAAAACTATGCCTCAGAATTGAAGAAAGGAAAGCCTCTTGAGGTAGGTGTAAACTAAAGAAATTCATGAACACTAAGCCAGCGTTGCAGAAGACGCCTGAAGGAATCCTACACAGAGAAATAAATATAACCGAGAGAGCATGGGGAAGAACCACGATAGAAAAATAAGTAAGCAAATGAGAACTAGGAATGACTCACACATTAGACAAATAAGTGATCAAATAAGAATCAAATGATTCCAACCTTAGAAATAAAATAGCAGGAAGTAACACATACCTCCCTGTAATGACGCTGAATGATCTGTTTGTAAGATCAGAAACTTTGCAACTGTTTGAAGAAGAAAAGAGTAACACTTCAGCCTGTAGGCAGACAGATACTTCCTGAGAAGACCCCTGTAACTCAGAAAATGAGAAGGAATCGATAAATGGGATGGCGTTAAAGTAAAATTCTTCAAACTAGTAAGAGAAACAACAAAGTGAAGGGACAACCAATATAATAAAAAAGAATCTTTACAAGGTATTTTTTTCCAAAAGAGGATTAATATCCAGAATACATAAAGAACTCTAAAAACTCAACACTGCATAAAGCAAATAACCCAGTCAATAATTGGGCAGATAAACTGAACAGACTCTTTATAAAAGTTATACGAATGGCCAAGAATTATACGACAAAATGTTCAATATCTTTGGCCATTGGAAAAATGCAAATCAAAGCTACATGGAAATTCCATCTCACTTAAGTCAGAATGACAATGATCAGAAATGTAAATAACAGGCACGTAGTGCATCCCTGTAATCTCAGTGAATCAGGAGATGGAGGCAGGAGGATCCCAAGTTTGAGAATAACTTGAGCATCTTAGCGAGTCCCTACAGAACTTAGACACTGTCTCAAAGCAAAAGATAAAAAGGGTTGGGGATGTAGTTCAATGGTTAAGCAACTCTGGGTTCAATCATCAGTGCCAAAACAATTTAAAAATCAAATGGAATAACAATAAATGCTAGTGAGGATATAGGAAAAGCAGCCCTTACTGTTGATGGGGATGCAAATTAGCATAGCTACTAAGAAGTCAGCATGGGATTCCTCAGAAAGCTAAAACCAGACCTGCCCTGTGATGCTACTATACCACTCCATGCCGATTATCCAAAGGAACTTAAAGCCAGCATATTTTAGAAATTTTTGCATGCCTATGTTTATTGCAGCACAGTGCACAATAGCCAAGTCACAGAATCAGGCTAGGTGTCCCTCGATGGATGGAGAAAACGTATGTATCAACAATGGAGTTTATTCAGCTATAAAGGAGAAACGTCATTTTCTGGAAAGTGGATATAACTAGAAACAATCATTTTGAGTGAAATAAGTACAACTCAGAGGAATGTTGTATGTATTCTCTCATATATGGAAGGTGGAAGAAAAAATAGGAAAAAATAAAAACAGGGACTCTATGAAGTTAGAAGGGAGACCATTGGAATAGAGGGAGGAGGGGAAGAGGAGGTAGGTATTGGGGAGTGAAATTGATCAAATTATGTCTTTGCGTGTGTGCAAATATGCCATAGTTAAATTATTCTGTATAATTAATGTGCACTGATTAAAAGAATTTAAAATGTAAATTATTTTAAGATACAATTTCAAGAAAATCTCCCCCTCCTCCTGTGGAAACTTCCTCTCTTTCTGTAGCTAGTGGAAAACGAACGCAACCTCGCTTCTTACTTTGGGTGATGACCTCAGCCTAGGTGGCAGTGACTGACTTCCTCTTCACCATGCCCCATTTCTGTTTTCACTCTTCTTCCGTGGGTCTGTTTATGGTAGACTGTCTCCAGCCCTCTTTGGAATTATGCATCTAGTAAATAAACAGTTGGCTTTGTTCCATAGCAAGTCATCAGGTAATGCAGTCTTTTGAAATAATCTGTCTTTTTAAGCACAAAGTTAGAGTTTTGATCTTAATATCAAGTTGTACCCCATGTAGTAAATGAGATTATATGACATCTATGAATCTTAAATTATTGTGGGTGGAGTAAGCCAAAATTAGCTGGAAGTGTCGTGTCTTACAAGGAGCTTCAGATCTGCCCAATCAGTAGAGTTATCGAAGCCATGACTGGCTGCCTGGAAGCCTTTTAGGACGCTTTGACCAACAGGAAAGTAGTTCCATTTATAGGGTTTGAGTTTTAAGAGTCCTCTGGATAGGGACAGCCAAGACAGTCCTGATTTTTCTCATTTGGAAGCTCCTTGCTTTTCCCAAGCAGCCTACTGCCATCTTACCTTGTTGTCAGGAAAGATTTATCAGCTGACATCTATGGCTGGTCTGTTCTTACAAAGATGTCATTACTTTTGCAGAATATTCCGTGCCACATTTGGTATGAATATTTAAAGCCAAACCATTTTTTGATGAGTTACGATGGCTCTGATTTTCATGCTTTGTTCAGTTTCTTGTTAATTTATAAAAAAAATATAGTTGTCTTTGTCCTTTTTCCTCATTCCCGTGGAAGCAGTTGAATCCACTCTCCCTGTGTCTAGATCTGCAGGACTTACTCTCAGTAGCTTTAGCTGATGTGCCACTGCATATACCAGCCCTTCCACCACCTCCTGCTGGGGATGTGGTTGAGTGCACCAATGAGCAGGCTGCTCGGGCTCCTCTGAGGGGCTCCATTGTAGGAGGGAGGGTCCCCAGGCCCTGCTTGGCATCACTCCCAAACACCCACGGGTTTCTTTGCTCTAAAGCATTTGTTTCCATTGTCCATCAAGAATAAAATCAGTCTAGTCTAGAACAACAAAAATTATATGTATTTGGAGCAAATTAGAGATTGAAGCAATCTTGACAATGTACTCCTGTGGTTGCGGAACTATGGCTGTATTTGTAAGTTTCCAAGCCAAATTTCATCACTCCAATCAAGATTTGTGATTGGTTCTTGCAAAAGTGAAGCTGCCTTGTAAGGACAGGCCTGGGTGTGGTCTCTGTCTCTGCTGGTGTGGGTGAAGGGTCTGTTGTACAGAAGGTTAGCAGAGGTTACACAGTGTTTCAGGAAAATGAGCTTGGCCCAGTTTCAAAGGTCAGCGTGGGTGTTGGTGGGCACCAGTTCAAAGGGTCAGCAGTAGCTGTATTCCCGAGAGGTCACAGTAGTGCCTTTTGACTCCATGTGTCTGCCAGAACCAATGCTTCTCCCCTCTCCGTTTTGATTTTCTTTCTTGGCACCATCTGCCCCTGATAGGAAAATCATTCCATAGTTGTATGAATCTGACCTGTACAGAAATATATTGATTCCACAGTTCTGTGGGGATATGACAGGGCGTGTGCAGTTCCACGCAACCCCTGTGAGAAGTGAGTCCACCAATTCCAATGTTGTCTTTTCTGGAAACACTTTCGCAGACACAGCCAGAAAAAATGGGTCATGAGCTCGCTGGCATCCTGTGGTTCAGTCATTAGACACAAAGGTACCCTCATAGGGGACTTCCTCTGCGGCACTGGGACCACCTGCCTGGTGCTCCTCATGGCGCCACCGCCTGCCGTGTGAACTCATTGTGTTTCTTCCCTGGGCTGCTTGTCATCTGTGGTACCCCCCTAGAATGAGGGCTCCCAAGTAGTACCTAGTTCATCCTCTTTTTCCTCCATTGCCAGGACACCTCCAGCCAGCCTGACCCCAAGTGCTCCCACAGTGCAGTATGCTGAGTGAGAGAGGTATACAAGGGTATTCCAAACCAGTATCTTTTCCTCAGGAACTAGTACGAAGGTGACAGCCACACGTGTAGCTCACTCATTCCAAGAGGGGTGAAGTTCTGGGCTTACCTGAAGCTTAATGTTTCTCTTGATTTGGGCTCTGAATGGCTTGATCATGCAAGATCAGGGGAAGGAGTAACAATGAGAGAAGAAAGTGGTGGACTCCTGACAGAGCTAAGGTGGACGGTCACCTGTGGGCAGTACTGTGAAGCCAAGATGGCTTTTGGTTTGCTTCTCATGTACCGATTCCCCAGTTTTAGTGGAAACATGATAGGCTGTGTGTAGTTACGCTCTACCTCAGATTCACGATGCCTTCTGGAAGTTACAGAACACTTCTCATGTGCAGGAACTGGAGAGCAGGCTATCATGCGCCCTCAGGTACCCATCCCCCAGGAAGTATGAGCTCATGGCCAGCCTTTTTATCTGCACGCTCCCCCCACCCCAGATATTTGGAGGCAAATCCCAGGCAGCTCAGCTTTCCATTATGGTGGTGCTACACAGGCAATGATGTTGCACCTGAGTGGCAGGACGTGCACTGTGGCTGGTCCCTGGGCTGGTATGTCACGTCCGCCTTGGATGTCCTACTCATGCTGAGGTGCAAGGCCTTGGGCTTGTTAGCATGCTGTGCAGGAGAGCCAATGAATGGGTGGTAATGGCTTCTGAGCCTGGCCCAGCGATGTGACTTGACTACTTGATAGCTGGCTAAACAGATTATGTGCTGCACAAAAACATGACTCTTGCATATCATCTATGGTGTGGAGAGAGCAGATTTTCAAAGCAAGATACAAAGAGAAAGGAAGGTCAACACTTTGTAATTTGTGCATTTGTAGCTTTGTTCCCATGTGGATTGTATTGTTGCCCACAGAGCTGACAGAAGTTAAGAAAATTAAAGCTTAGATCTTATTATAGAAATGAAAAGTTTGAGTGTAATTAAATTAAACACTGGAACACCAAGGTTCAGGATTTATGCCCACAAAAATGTTTTACATTAATGTTATAGGAATTGGAAGGAAATAAATCAACCTGAGCATTAGCTCCTGAGGCTGTAGGAGCATTGGCTGTGCTTTCAGGAAGCCTGAGAGTGAAGGTGTGCCTGCTGAGGGGCTGTGCTTTGCCCTGGTAGACTCCTGTCCCCTACCGCTGTGCACCTGAGACCTTTGCGGGAAGCTTGTTACAGTTAATTCTGAGTCATTTGGTTTCCAAGGTGTGGTCTTTCCCTGCTGCTGTGTTAACAGTGGCTTAGGCAGTTGACAGCTTTTAATTTAGAGCTTTTCCTTCTGTCCGGTGTTTGCTGGTTTCTGGAGCGGCGAGCGCAAGACTTGGTGTGGAGAGGTTTGGAGTTGAGTGGCGAGCTTGCCCTTTCCCTCGTGGCAGTAGCTCGCGCTCTTCATGGACTGCTCTTCCTGTGCCTATTTTCTGGTTGCCCTTAGGTTTATGGTTTGTGGTTTTCCCGGTTGGAATCCAGCTGTGCGCAGGATTGGGAAATGTCATGTTCACTCAAACCCGTACCATCCTGTGCTCTTGCCTTCAGTGTGCAAACGGGCTCCTTTCAGGTAGCATTCCACAGACTCTTGAAAGCTTCATTCATGTTCCATTTTTAACAATATGAATTTCTCTGAAAGGTGGGCTTAAAGAGTTTACATTTTTCCTTATTCTTTTCAAGGTGAATGATTCTTCTCGTTATCAAGCAGAGTTGAGCTCTTTCAAATGGTAGAGGCACTAGGTACAGTAGCCCTGGAAAGTCTGAGGGTGAAGTCTCAGGCCTCTTGGTGTTTGCTCTTAGGAGCTGTCAAAGTCAGATTCCTCTTTTCATGGTGATTTGTTCCAAGAAAAAATTTATATCTCTGAAAAACACCCTATTAATCAAAAAAATTTAGCTTTAAATCACAAATAAGAAAAGCTGCATGTTTAATGTATACCTGTAAGAAGATGTGCATTCTTATGCTTTGAACCATAAATTTAAATAATATCTCATGAGCTTCTTTACTGTGGAAAGTAGATCTTAAACCCAGAGCTACTCTGAAGTACTTTTGTTAACTTGATGGATGTTGCACACAGAGAAAAATTGGGGTTGGGGCTAATTTTGCCACAGTCACTTAATGGGCCACTCGTATAGCATTTTGGAATACTTTATTTAATTAGTTTGCTGTGCTGATGACTTCTAATGAATGTTGCCAGCTGAGAACCCTGGAGACTGCTCTTTTAAATAATGGTGGAATATAAACATCATTTGCTCCTCCTCTTCTCTTTTTTTTTTTACATATCTTGAAAAAACCTTTTAATCTGTACCTACATGGCATGCTGCCCTTTCCCCCCTCATTTTGTACGTCACTCTGTATCTTTCATTACATATGGTTTTGAAAAGACCATTTGTTAAAACAGCGCAGGCTTTTAAGAAACGACTTATTGAATGTAGGAGGGCAAAATCAGTTTCAGTTTCTTAATTATATCCATTTCAATTCCAACATAATTTATTGATCACCTACCATAGCTCAGGACTGTTAAGTCCTCTGAGAGTCTTCAGAGTCATCAACTTAAAATGTAGAACTGGAAAAGAGTAATTATCTCAATTTACAGATAAGGACATCAAAGTTAAATAAGGAGCTCTAGCATGTGAGCCTGTCTCAGGCAGGGAGCTGTCCACCACCACGGTGCTGATTAAGGACTCAGCTTGTTCAAATCCATCATCTACTCTTTTCTTAAACTGCTCCATACCCGCTGGATGAGAATGCATTTGAGAATGGAATTGACTTCAGACACTGTATGGAATGAGGCTAACTCAAATTGGTAAATAGGCATGTGTGTGGATTAAACACACACTATAGGGTCATGCCCACGTGTTCACAGAGCGTGCTTTCTCTTCTCCGTGGGCACTCTTCTTTGTGATTAGACTGGCAGTGCCAATGTTTCCTCTTGTGTGGTCTAAACTGCACCATCTTCTGCTCCCTCTTGACTCAGTTCTGTGCCCACCTCTTGAGTGGGCTCCTGTCCCTGCTGCTTGATGTGAAGTGTGGAAAGGACAGTCTAAGGAGGCTTCCTCAACTGTCCTGTTCCTCTTCCGGAGAGCAAGTCCCTCCTCCAGTCCATGATTCCCTGAGTGGAATCTCTGTTCCCGTGTGATGTTGCTGGGTTCCTGGGAAGAGCCCCACCTCTACCCGCCACCTCCTATATTGTGCTTCATGACCCCATCTGCTGCTGCTAAACAAACTTCTCACCAAGGGCACAGACCTCCTTCCAAAAAGATCCAACCAGACAATTGGCTTTCTCATCTACGCCTCATTGTTACAGCCACCGAGGGGAGCGAATGTGCACCACCACGCTAACCTAGGCTTGTTCCTGCCTGCATGATTCTCCAGGTTACAGCTCTGGTCTCTTCCCTTTCTTTTCTAGTCTTCCGTGTGATGAGAGCCTGCCCACAGCCTGGCAGACCCGTGGAATCCCTTCTGGACTTGCCAGTCCATGTCCTGGGTCACCTCTATCCATGTAGAGGATCGGTGCCTGTCTGGCCAGGGTTTTTGCACACAGCCTGTGCTGGCATATTTTTCTCGTCTTTCAAATTTTCTACTTACACATGGGGCACGTTTATGATGTTTTCCCACTGGCTCTTCTTTCTCCTCTTCTGAAATATTATGTGTTCCTACAGTAACAATGGAAATTTGGTCCTTATTATTGGAGTTCTCCCCACTAAAGTTCCAGAGTATCTGTTCCCCCCTCACGTCTTCTAAAAGGCGGCTCCCTTTTGGAAGGCCTGGCAGCCACATTGGAAAAACATATCCTTGACAGCATTGTTCCCACTGTCCTGCATGCCGTCCCTTGCTGCTCCTCCTGATTTTCATGATCTTTCTAAGTGCTGTTACCTTCTCAGTTAAAGTTTCATGACATTGGTGCCTCGAGGCTGAGCTGCAGATTGCTGCATTTCCTGTTAACAGGCGGCCTGGTGGCACTGTTGAGCAGAGCACTTTAAAAGGTGCTGGCCAGCCAGTTGGAGTAGGGACGCTGTGCAGGAATTGGCATTTCTCCATTTTGCAGTCTAGGATACTAACATCCAGAAAGGGAAAGTGACAAGTCAGGGTGACTCGATCCTTTGTTTTCTTCGCCTCTTGACTTTCGTAAGTTGTTATATGAAAATGTTTCTTGGGAACACTGCCTTAGAGTTGACAGGCCTGATTCCCACACCTGGGCCCTGTGCAATTAGTACACGGCGTCCATGCCCCTTTCCAGCGCTGGCACTGTCTGCTGCATGTCTGCTGCTTGTGGACTTGGGTGGAGGGAGAAAAATCACTTGAACATATTGAAAGTGGGTCTAGAATTCATAGATGGTAGAAAATAAGATGGTTGTCTATGAGAGATAAGTAGAAAGCATTCCCCATTTATATGGTTCTTACTGTTTAATTCTCATTAGAAGTGCTGTTGTGGCTCTCAGTTCTGTGCAGCACACACAAGGTTATTAAATGCACTTTATGGATCATTTGTTTAATGTGACCAAACTAAAAATTAAGAAGCACATTACTCAGTATTCATAAAAACGAATGTTTTAAATGGACAAATTCATTCTCATTTTTGTGTCTTACTTTAATGTAGAGCCATAATGGGGTTATAGACGGATGTTCTGCTTGGTCATTTATAAGCTGATGATGCCTGTTGAGTACCTTTTATACAGATTAATATTTTTTACTCTGTGCCCATTACCAGAGCATTAATCATCCCCCTTCAGCCTTGCAACCAAGAGTGAACAGATGTCAGATGGCTGGCGTCTGTTATCGTTTTGGTTCACCCTGCAAAAGGGTGCACGGAAGGTTTTTGGTGTGAGCCTCATGGCTAGTGAGCTTGAGGTCTGAGCCCACTGGGCCACCTGCCCTTTCCCTGGCTGCCTGAGCTGAGCTGCCTTCAGTGCTTTCTGTGCATGGCAGAGAAAGCCAGCACAGCCGTGGTTATTCTAGTTTCCTGTTCTGTGCCTCGAGTTGAACTAAATGTCTGTCAGAGGCACTGGGGTCTCCTACATGTGGCAGGATGTCTGGTGGGAGAAAGCTGTGGCCTTGACTCTGAGGACCACCAGTTCACCAGAAAGAGAGGTTGCATGAGCCCTTCAACATCTGTCTCCTCCATGCCAATAGACTCACTGTCCAGTAGGAAGAGAAAGTGAGCCTCAGATGTGCCTTAAAATTGTCTCATCTTCACATTAGCAAAAGTAGTAAGCAATTCATGAAATTAATTTCAATAATATTTTATCTCAAATATCAATGCAATGTGAATTCAATCTGAAAATTACTAATGACACACTTTGCATTCTTCACACCGAGTCTGTGAAATCCAGTGCGTTTTTCACCCTTGTGGCACATCTCAGTTTGGGTGCTACATTTTCACTGGGGTCTCTTGTTCTTTACATTTATCATTAAATATAATTTGAAATTGAAAAACTAGAGTCACATGCTCAAGGTGTTCTGAACCGGTTTTTTCTTAACTAAATCAAGAGGTACTTTTTACATTTGAGTGTACAATATACTAATTAAAGTTAAATAAAATTAAAGTTCCATTCTTCAGTGGCACCAGCTGTACTTTAAGAGCTCAGTGGCTCCCATGGTGGCTGGAACGAATGGGAAGTACTGGTTTGCTTCCGTGGTTAGCTGGAAGGACTGATGGTGTAGAAGACTGTTATTTCTATTGTTTTAACAACTACCATTTTTATCTGCTAAATGCATACATGATAGCCTGGACTTCTCAGAATTAGCCTGAGAGGTAATGAACAACAGCCCATTTTGTAGATAAGAGGAGGCATTGACACCTGGAGAATTTGAGTTTCCTAAGATCTGAAGCCAAGAGTGAGCATGGTGATTTTATAATTTCTTTGTGTGTATGGATGAACTGATGACGACTACATGCGCAAGTACACGGGTTCAAACCCCAGCAACCCACGTACACAACTCAGTGTCGGAGCAACGAAAGCCATGTGAAAAACTCAATAAAAATTGATTCTCTCTCTCTTTCTCTCACTGTCCTTCTCTCTTTTAAAAAAAATTGATCCTCTCTCTCTCCCTCTCTCTCTCCTTCTCTCTCTCTCACTGTTCTTAAAAAAAAAAAAAAGAATATAGGACTTTTTTTTTTTTAAATCAACTGTTTTGGTCTGTCTGTGCAAATCACTGTGTAGAAATGACGGTTTGTCCCTGGGGAAGGGTACTCAGGATGCTGAGATGTGGCATCCATGATATGACAGCCATTTCCTCTTCTTGGGCTGTTAGAGGCAGCTGCTCATGCTTTGAAGTGCTGCCCTGCAGGTGTGCGTGTGTGCACACGCATCTGTGTCTGCACGATGAGGTACCTTTCTCCGTGATCAGCGAGGGCGTGCCTGTCTGTCTGTCTTCATGGTGCTGTACTTTACTCAGTGCTCCCTTCACTGAGAAGCTGTAGAGACTTGTTACCGCTTCTGCTTTCAGGGAAGGATGGCTGGGTGGCTACCCCATGGGGAGAGGTACTGTCCCCATGGTTGTCTTTGCACTTTCTGTTAAAAAGACTGCCTTTGTAAAATGCTGTTATTTTTATTACTGTTTTAACAGCTGCCATTTATTGAGGGCTGAGGGCTATTCAGTGAAATAGTCCTGCCTTTAACTGGACACTCTTTAATTTGATACCATGTCTGTGTGATTACAAATTCAACTGAATCGATACACAGATGTGTGTGTACTCGTGTACATGCCTATGTGTGCACCAATTTGCTGACATCCAGATTGGCCTGGAATCTGTCCCGTTGAGCTTGTTTCCCAGAGTCTGGGAGAGGTCTTGTTAGGGATGTGCCTGTCCTTTAGGTGTCTGCCGAGCATGGGGTGCGCTGCTCAATCTGCTGGGCACTCCTCACCATTAGCAGGCACAAATTACTGTGGTTTGCAGATGACAAATGAAGTGTGGGCCAAAGTAAATACTCCCCTGTAAGTCCTCCAAGGAAGAAGCATCGACTCTGAACACACGCTGAATATGTGAGCACCCCCCACGCAGCCACCACTTTTAGGTCTTGCTTTGTGTGCTGGGCTGGTCCTGTTGCGAGGATCGAGAAGGAGTCTGCTCTCAGAGAGATTACATGCCAATGCAGGCAGACGGTGAAAGCAGTCAGTATTTAAGGTGGTCCAAGAACTGGACGTTGGAAGCCTGCCTGTGCCGAGGCCCTCACACATCATGAGTCACCATTAAGGTGGACAGTGTGGCTCAGGCCACCACTGGCTTTGGTCCTCCTAGCATCTCTGAGGGACTGGGGGTTTCCTTTTTTCCCTTGTGGGGCTGTGAAGTGTTTCTGTGGACCAGGTGACAGTCATTGCTGACGGTCACCCTTTGTCCTTGGAAGCCTTCTTGAGATGCCTGGCTTGGGCAGTGTAACCTCTGGGCTGCTTGTTCTCTATGACCTGATCCTGCTCGGGCAGGTGCGGAATTTTGTCTGTTCCTCCTGCTGCTGTGGCATGGGGACCCTTCGTGGTGGCACAGGGCATTGTTGTTTGCAAAGCCCTTCTTCAAGCATTATCAGGTATAATTAAAATAACCCTGTCCCTGTTTCTGCACTTTATCATGACCGTCAGTGGATGCCTGGGTACTTAAGGATGAGACACAGGATGTGGCCCATCAGGAAAATTCCAACAGATGGCTTCTCAGGGGATTTAGAGAATGAAATGTCTTTAAATGTGATAAACTGGCAATGAATTTTTAAAGTTTTGTTGTTTTTCCAGGGAGGCTGGATAACAACCAGGTGAAGCTAACGTGGACTGGGTGGGCATGGGTGTTCCCGTCAGGTATACAGAGATGGTCGATGGCATCTCCCTGTGGAGATGAGCTGGCAGACATGGCTGCCTTCACCCTGGAGTCCACGTGGGCCTGCCCAGCCTGGCAGGGAAGCGGGGCCATCAGCGATGTTCTAGGGTCAGGACATCTGGGTTCTAGAGCTGAAGGGCCAGCTCTGAGTTTAGGGAACTACTGTGGACCTGCACTGACAAGCCCCTTGGGACTTGGAGCACTTCTGGGTCCCTCCTGAGCTGTGTCAGACACAACCTTGCTGAGCAGGGCTGTTGTTTCTTCCTTAGCCATGTCAGGGAACGTCACCACCTGCTCTGTCCTAGGAGCTCTTCACTCCCCCATCGGATGCTTTGGAATTTGCCTTGCTCTCCAGAATGTCCGCAGTGATATGAATGGTCACAGGGACAGGAAGACCACGGCTTGTACCATGTTGACAGTGGGCAGAAAGGAGAGGTTGAGTGGGGGCCATGCGAAGGGGCCGGGCAGGGCAGTGCAAGGCTGGCCCTGGCTGAGATTTGCCTGGGAAACTTCCTACCTGGTAGGATGGAGCATTTGATGTGTTTTTCTTCCCTAGATGTCCCATGTGACCTGGGCCTGGCAATTTGGTTATGGAGGGGTGGTGTCATCTGTGGACATTGGAGTATTGTAGGCAAGATGTCAGGCTTGGGGAATTTCTGGCAAATAGCTTAGTGTGTTTACCTTCTCAGGCCACATTCACTCCCATGAGGTCATTTTCTTGTGCTCTTGCCCCTGAACTGGCTTTGTTTGTGTGTGGCTCTAACACTGGTGCCACCTCCTTCTGTGACATCTTGTGTTGGCTTTTTGGAGCACTTCACTCCAGCTGGGGGGGCCAGGGTCCTCTCTCAAAGGCAGGTGGTTCCTGTGTTGGCACTGCAGGAGGGGTCATTGAAAAGGCAAAGGATGGCTATGAGGCTTTGCTGGTACCAGGAGCCCATGTCTACCTCCAGAGGTGTCCCCAGCAGGGCTGGGCAGGCGCCTTCCTCAGGTGTGCGACCCCAGCACCCGGTGCATCAGTGGAGCTTATTGAGATTGTGAGGTCAGTAAGCAAAGCCACATTTGAACTCAGCTCCTCCGGAGCAGTGGTGTTGCTGTAAGCCCTTTCCCAGGTGAGTCCAAATGGAACTCATAGCACACGGGGCTGTCCACCTGCAGCCCCCTGGAGACTGGAGTGGAAGTGTTTGTTCTGGAATCGTGTCTTCTCCCTACCTGATCCCACTCCTGCCTCCACCCAGCCTTGCGTTGTCCTGGGGAGAGTCCTAAGTGTTGCTGCACACCTAAGAGGAGCCGTTCCTTGTTTCCTGCTTTTTTTGCTGTGTAAAACTCGGGGCACATCAGTGCAAGCTTCTGTGTATCGTTGATGTCTGACCTGCAAGGTACAATCCTGAACGCTAGCTCTGTCTCCCTGCAGAGCACCACTGCTCTCCCATGCATTGCAACTTGGAGGATGCATTACTGGCCAGCCAGCACTGGAGAATGGATGAGGCTGGATTCAATTGGATTTCCTGGTTTGAAGAGCAAATTAGGAATTTCATTTCCTCTTTAGTATCTTTGTATGTGTTTTTCTGAATATCCTTTATATGTTCCTATCTAAAAGCGGTTGAAAACCCATTCCTTCTTTGACCTGACCCTTTGCCCCTGCTCCAGGTGTCCCTTCATCGTACACTCCTCTTTCCCACAGTGCTGTCTGACCCTGATTTCCATTTTATTGCTGCTTTTTATCCTGCTCCATGAAGCTGCCCTGGAAAGGGCTCTTTGTACCTTTAATTAGCACATCCCACAGTGGGCCTGTTTTAGTGCGCTTAGAATGGGGCCTATCTCAACTTGGGTCTCCTAGGAATATGCTGAAATGTCTAAAACTTGACTACTTTTGGTGTAAGAAGTGTTTCTTACAATGTTGCAAATCAACGCATCCATACACATGAAATTAGTCAAACCCCAGCTAGTGTGCTAGTGTTGGTATTTATGTGCACATGGAAGTATGTGTCTGTGTGATTCTATATGTTGCATGTTTCTGTGTGCACGCAGATGGAAGTGTGTGTGTGTTCATGTGTTAACTCTTGATACAGCAGTGGAAACGATGTTCTGCTGCAGAATGTGAATGGAAAATGCTGGCAGGGTGCACAGACTTCTGGGAACAGGAGCTGCCCCTTGCAGGTTCTCGCCCTGACCAGCAACCCTGTTTTGTATGCAGACTGCAGAGAAATCCTGCTTCCTATGATGACGGATCAGCTCAAGTACCACCTGGAGAGGCAGGAGGACCTGGAGGCCTGCTGCCAGCTGCTCAGCAACATCCTGGAGGTCCTGTACAGGAAGGACGTGGTGAGTGACCGGCGCCCGCCCCTCTGCGGCAAAGTTGTTCTTGATTCATTTAGAAAATAAGGATCTTCATTTTCAGACTTGGCCTTTCCCCTTCTCCCTGTAGAGTTGCACCCGGAAATTACTTTTATTTATGTGTATATCGTGATTTTCACATTACAGTGTTTATCTTGAATTGAAATTAGTTTTCTATTTCCTGTGTCTTCTCAGCGAATTGCCTCCAGAGGGCTATTGCAATCCTTAAGGTCAGATCAAAGGCTTCCATGCTAAAAGTTAGCTAATTACCTGCATTCTTTCTTGTAATTCTTACTTTTATTAAAGTAATACGTGCGTGAAGTTTTTCTGTAACAAGCCCAGGGTGTCCCTGAGAGTTTCAAGAAGAGCTGTTCTCTGCTCCTCCTCTAGGGTGGATGTCTCCAGTGCTTTCTTAGTTTGCAATTTCCTTTTGCATTTTGAACCCATGTGTTCATTCCACTGACTATCTTTCTTTAAGTGAGAAGGTGGGGCAAGGTTGTTGGGAAGGTCTCACCTTGAGCCTGCCTTCCCCAGCACACATGTGTATTTGTGCACACATGAGAGACATCATTGATTTTCCAGGTGTCTGGAATATGGGAATGTGCCTGTCTCTGTCCTCTCCCTGGACAGGGCTTCTTCTGAACTCTCCTCTGCAAGACCTTGACACCTTCCTGGGCAGCAACACCACACCCACTCCCCTCCAGGAGTGCCTCATTCTTTGTAAGCCTGGTTTGTGCCTTGAGGAAAGTTAGATTAGGACGTCCATCCATGGTGATGGAGGTGTAGCTCCTGGCTCCTCCTGCCATCCCGGAGAAGAGGCTTTGGACCTTCACCTGAGGCCAGCCCTGGTGGGCTCTTCAGGATCCTTGCTTTTCTTAAGATTGGGTGAAGAGGCTGCGGAGCAGACCTCAGGAAGGGGACAGTGCACGTCTCATCAGACCAGAGTTCATGGAATAGAATCAGGAATTCCATCCACACCAAATAGAAGAGTAAACCCTTACCATAGAGCATTCATGCTGGTATGAAGTTGGACAGCTAAAATCCACTAAGCTGGTATTTAAAGATTCTGTTCTAGGTGACTGTTAGGGTATGCGAGTTTGACTCCCAGAGAAGTCTAGGGTTGTCGTCTGCCTGGCTTTCCCTCACACATGGCCAAGGTACTGGAGGTCTAATCAGGGATCATAAACGTTATGTCATTTAAATGGATTTCCTTTCAGTTTAACATTTGTGTAAATTAAATTATAATTATATAACAGTCTATTATCAATAGACTATAATAAGATGCTCTGACTTTTCCTTGTAAAGGCTTCTGCCTTTGACAAAGACTATTTTTCATCTTAAGATTTATAATTGATTTACATTTTTTTTTTTTTTTTGTTACTGAGGGTTGAACCCAGGGCACTTTATCATTGAGGTACATTCCCAGTCCTTTTCTTTCTTTCTCTTTTTTTTTTTTTTTTAATTTTGACACTGGGCCTCCTTATGTTGCTGAGGCTGGCCTCCAACTTGGAATTCTCCTGCCTCAGCCTCTTGAGTCTCTGGGATTGCCAGCGTGCACCGCCACACCCAGCAATTGATTTGCTGTCCATGGGGTAAATGGTTCCAGGGGCTGCCCAGGGCTGCGTTGGCGATTGGTGTTGGTTTTCACTGATGTGTCTTCCTGCAGGGCCCCACACAGAGGCACGTGCAGATAATCATGGAGAAGCTCCTCCGGACAGTGAACAGAACCGTCATTTCCATGGGCCGGGACTCCGAGCTCATCGTAAGTGCTCAGTGTGGCAGGCTAAGGCGGGCGTGAATATGGTGTCACTCAGATCCTCTTCCTGGGAGCGTCAGGGCCTCTCCAGCTCCGAGGTCATCTGGTCCATTTCCAATTGCCATTGTAATATGAGCTTGTTTTCTTAAAATACAGCGAGCAGTAGGGACACAGTTCGGAATATTCGATGTTCTCATCTTCCATGATTCCGGGAGGAAGTGTCAAAGCCAGAAGGCAAGCACACCAGCACTTTAGAGACAGAAGCATTTGGTATTTGATCTCTTGTTATCTAGCAAGACGTGGATGATGATCTTCTGGCTGTTTGTTTCTTTATATTTACATTTAAGGCGCTATTCATAAAATTTTATTGTGCACCTTAAATTGTAATTGAGGTTCTCCAGCTTAGAATTTTATTGTCTAGTCCCATGTCTTATGGCTGTTGACCTTGTACCAGTTATGTGATAAGAAGTGCTTTTCAAAGGAACATTTTAACAATAATTCAGCAACCTTTCTAAGGCTGTATCCTAGCACCCTTTTTCCAGAGTTTGTCCATTCCCCAGCCCTCCCCATTCCTTTTTATATTAGTGTGCTAATGTCATCTGTAACAGTAGACCACGTGTAGACCATGACTTGCTCCATTTCGTCCAAGCACCTGCTTTCCCCACTTCTCCCTTCCTCGGATCCTCTTTCTCTATCCTGCTATTCTTCCTTCTCTTTATTTATGTTTTTAAATTAGTGCATTATAGCTGTATGTAAAAGTGGAATTCCATGTGACATTTTTCATGTTGTACACAGCATCATTTGGTCAGTCTCATTCCGTGGTTTCTCCCTCCTGCTGTAGTCTACCACTTGATCTTAAATCTGGTTACTTAGGCAGAAGATCCACACCTAGATCCTGTTCCCTCTTTTTCATTTCCAATGCCTATTGTTTAGCTCACTAGCTGGATGGCCTTCCAGAAAAAACAAAAGAAAAGAAATAGCTTCCCTAATCAAAAAGAAAAGAAATAGCTTCCCTAATCAAAGAGCAGCCAGAGGAGGCACTTTGGTCTCTCCTGGTGTGTGACTGGTGCCTTCTGCACACCTAGCATGCGCCCAGGATCTGCCTTGGGTGTGCCGGGAACATGGAGCACTGGCCCTCTGGTGTCCCTGGTGTCCTGGTAGAGGATGCTGGTGTAGACGAATCTCAGAGATGGCAGGGGTGAGCAATCCTGGCTGCGAGTTTCCATCCTCTGAAGTAGCCTAGTTTATGCCTCCCAGTTTTAGGGCTCCTGTGTCCAGATTTTTCTTTTTTAAGTGCATCTCATTTGAGTTTGGAGTGTCCCGTGTTAGAGTTAGGAAATACAATGCTTCTCTGTAAATTGGCTTTATTCACTGTACACTTTTTCATTATTACATGTATGTCACTGCGTCTTCGTATTCCTCATTCAGACTGTTCTCTTCTAGAATCTAGGACATGTTTGTATGCTTAGTGTTGAGTAGAGAAGGAACCCCATAGACTGGGGGTCCTGGGGCACCCCTGAGGTCTGGCGTTCCCATTTCCTTGTGGTCCTGCTGCAGTGCTCCCAGGGGACCCAGGAAAGGAGTGGGAGGAAGGGAGGAGTGAATGGGCGGCAGCTTGAAGCTCTCTAGTGCTTGCATTGTCCTGTGGTGCTTCCTGGAGTGGCATCAGAGGGACGCAGTGAGAGAGGGATGGGCTTCTGCAAGTGATCCGCACTGCGGGCAGATGGGGAGAGGGCAGATGTGGATGCAGGAGTCGGTGAGACGGCCCCACCTCTGGTCGGGGGCACAGTCTTCCTTCTGTTTCACGGGACACAGCCCCACCTCTGGTCACAGGCCGCAGTCCTCTCTCGTCAGAACCCAGGGCCTTGTATGTGCCTTCATGTGCCCTGTCACTGAGCTGTATCCCTCTGGTTAGGGGCATTATTCTAGATGTGTGTCCACTTACTTTATATCCCTCTGGCCAGCAGTGAGCCAGGGAGGGGAGGGTGAAGCAGAAGCCCATGAGAGCTCGGGTGGGTGCTTAGGGATGTGGAGAGCTGAGGATTTGTGCTCACTTCTTGCACAAAGAGTGGAAAGGAGCTTGCGGAGCATAGCTTACAGGGCATTCCACAAGTTCCGGGATGTCTTTGGGAAGCTTCTCACTTGTTGTAATGATCATCGTGGCATTAATAGTAGCAATTCTCTGTGGGGCACTTCCTGATGTGCTGGGCTCCATGACTAATGGGAAGAATCTCATATACTTTCCCCTTCATACACAACTACAGAAAGTACCCTACGTGCAGGACCCGCAGCTACCATGTGAGGACCTGTATGGAGCCTGCCTTTGACGTCAGAGTTCTCTTCAAGTCCCTGCTATGAGACTGAGACACATGGGGCTGATGGCTGTGGCCCATTTCAGCAGGCATCAGAGAGTGGGTAACTCTGCCCTAGCTAGGAGGCAGCTGTCCACAGAAATCAGCCCTTTTCTGTTTTCTACCTTAAGCAGTTTCCATGGTGTTCTGGGGGTAGAGTTGTGCGTCAGGGGTACCCCAGATTGGAGCTACTGTATGTTGTCAGCACTCTTAGGAGTTCCTTAGGACAAACCTTTGCATGTTCTGAGAAGCAGGTATGACAGCTAGGACCCACCCTGGGCCAGTGGCTGGCACCCCAAACCCCCAGCCTTTGCAAAAAGAAGTCTCAGGAAGTGGGAAGGGTAGTGAACTCTTCAGCTGACCCCTCCCAATTCCAGCATCTCCAATATCTATAAAAAGAATTTAAAGTTCTTTTGAATTTGTTTTGTAAAACTAAGCTGTCATGGAAGAAATCTCAAAACGGAATATTCTGAATAAGCTATAATTTTTTAATGAGCGATGACAACATTGGGATATTTCAGGAAGGGCTTCCGACATTTAAAATTTGAATTGTTGGGAAGGATCTTTCTGTCATCTGCAGACTCCAAGGCCCCTTCTGGTGTAAACAGAGAAGCACGATTGAATTACTTTCCCCTTTTAGTCTAGCACGCTTAAACTCGCCCTCTCCATTTGCATCGGTGTGGATGCATGCTTTAACTTCTTAATGTCACCCTTTGTGCTCTGTGAATTTAGATTAGAGGAAGAGCAGGATGGAAACATCCCTGACAAGGTGGACGGGAGCTGAAATCAGTAGATCTTCTAAGGTGGGAAAGGGAGAGAAGACAGTTTGTAGTTCTGTGTGGAAACGCTGTGCCATTCCATTGTGTCTTGGAGATTCAGTCTTTATATGTTCATAGATAACATAAATGTGGTGGAAATCATATGACTGAATCAGTTTAAACGCTCCAAATGATGAAAATATAGTTTTAGAAAGTTGAATTAATTAAAAAGTCTTTGATCTGCTTTGCTGATGACTTATTTCTCAATACTGTCCACATTAATGGTTCGAATGTGACCCCTGTTCCTGGTGTACAATGTGCATTGGGAATGCCGTTTTGGCTGGACACCTCCCTGTCTATTCATGTATGGAGGGAAGAAGTGTGGGACCCTGCATGTGACCAAGCAGCTGTGACGTACAGCTCAGGGCTTCCCGTAACTGCAGAAGCCAGATAGCGGAAGGCTTCTTTTATCTTATCTGTAGTGTTTTATAAGCACCCCACTTTGCTGTCCTTTGTGTATCTTTTGTTTTGGCTATGGGAATCCATACTCAAACCAACAGCGCTCGTGACACATCCCTTTGGCGGTTGTGGAACTGTGGACATTGTGTTGAGTGCGACACCTCCGCAGAGTTAGAAGGTCACTTCCCCTCCACTCCACTGCCCTCAGTTGCTGCGATACTTGAGTGAAGCACTTGGATTTATATGAAGTCCAGTTTCAGATGTTCTTTGCTCTTACCATTGGCAAGGCTGGCTGTGCCCTGCGCATCAAGTGGCATTCTTCATGGGCACGCGTGGGTGGTGGTGAGCTGGTGCCACCCCACGCAAGTGTCCTTTCTGGAATAAGCATTTGTGCATACACTGGGATGAGAGCCGAGAAAATGGTCATGCATTGGAAAGATCCTTCTGTGATCTGACCTGCTGTTGCTTACTCCTGAGGATGAGACACACTGTGTGTTAGTGGGGCCTTTACAGTGCCGTTGAGTGGGAGGGACTGATAGAGAGCCACCATCGGCCTAGACACGCACCAGCGCACTGAGAATTCCTATTCACCAAAATGGAAATGTGGCCTGTTCTAAGGGAAGTTTCCTTGGAAAATCCGTAAGATTCTCAGAGGCAGGAACAGAGGGGAAACGTCTGCCTGGATACTTGACTTCTCTGAGCACAGCAGCCTCCTGAGCGCTGGCCTCAAGTGCAGGTGCACTGTTCCTCCTGCCCTGGTTACCTGTCTGGGGTGCAGGAGGGTTTCGTCGTGATGGTGGCATTATCGGAGGGAGTTTCCTGTTAATGGAAACCCTGAATTTTCTCTGAATCTGAGTGTTTCGCAAGGCCCCGACATGCTCTCTCATTGGTGCTAGAATTGGATTCCCAGTGGATGGTGCCTTTCCCCAAGACTCCTGAAGATGTTACATCCCCATCCTGAGCGCTGGTTTTCAGATGTTTATTCTCGTGGACTGTAAATGTGGATGTGCTTCTCAAAAGTGTTGTTTTATAATTTATGTTTGCAAGAGTGAAAAATACATTATGAATGTTTCAAATGGATCTTGTATGGCTTTTCTCTATGGGAATCACATGAGCTGTCTCTAAGTACACTGCTGACCAGTAAATCCACTCACCCAATATGAGGCTTCCAGAAAGCCATCCTAACATATGTGTGTGTATAAGCAACACCAACTTCATATGTCCACTTTTATTTGGTGTTGGGAGAGCAGTTTTTCTTGCTGCTTTATGTTCCTGTGGCCCTGATATTTTTTTCAAGTTTGGTCACTAACTGTAGGTTTACAGCAGAGGAAGTAAAAACCACGTCATTGGCTGGGTAAAATATGCTCTGCAGTTCCTGCATGTTCATACCCAACTGCAGAGGTGCTTTGAGTTAATTATTGAGCTCTTTACGAGGGAACGTGCAGCTTTCACATGACCTGTCATCTGCTAAATGAAGGCTACACGCACCAGTGTGATTCGTTTATGCTAATTCACTAAACTGGATGTTGTTTCTGCTCTTTGCATCACATAGCTGTTTCCTTCCAGTAAATAAATTGGAGCACATTTAGCCCATTACAAAGGTGCTAGGGGTAGAATTTTCATAGATAAAAGAAGATACATCGATTGGGAAACGGCTGCTGTGATCTTTAGGCGGCATCGCACCTGTGAACCATTGTGATTAGTCATCCATTCAAACATTTCTTGCTGATAAAAATGCTCCTAAGGAATCCGTCTGCCACGGTGGGTTTTCTTAGTGGGCCATGCAGTTGCACAGCGAGATGCAGAACCCTGCACGGGCCTTTCTTGTTTCTAGTTCTTGCTCTCTTCCGTGGCAGGCAAAGTGCAAAACACTTTTTTTGATGGTGTGTCTTCTTGGTTTTCATTGATGGCTGTGTGCCTTGAGGCCACGACACACCCGCAGCAGTCTTCCAAGGAAAACGGCATTGCAAGCACCCTCCTAGTTCCTTTCCGTGAGAGGGAGTTGTCGCCGTGCGAGGGGCTACAGCACCTTTTCTGCCATGTGGTCCAGTGCACTCTGCTGTCTACTGTACAGCCCCCGCCTGAGCAGGCTTCCAGGACACACAGCCAGTGCCTGCCAGTCCGTGGGCCCTTCCCAAGCCTGCGAGGTGTTCCTACCTTGCCTCCCTCCCCATTTGAACTCTGATGGACTTGAGGTGTGGGTATTCAAGTTGGAGCAGCATAAAGCAGTGGCCCTGAACACCTGCTTCTACCGAGTGGTGCGCTTTAGTGAGCCATAGGCATGGCAGAGTGGCCCTTGCTGCATCTATAGAGGAGGTGCTATGAGTTGGCCCAGGAGGTGGCTGACAGCTGATGGCAGTGTGGGTAGAATGGTCCTTTCACCTGTGCTGGGACAGCGCCTGGGCCTTCCTTCGTATTCTGCATGCATTCCTTACCTTTGTCCCCTTCTTTCTCTGAGGAACACCTGAGGGTAGGAGGGACCTCATGTCTAAGTGTCCTCCTGTGGGGACTCTGCTGTCACAACCCTGGGGGGTGCACTTACTCCACGCTCCCTCCAGGCAAGGCCGTGCTGGACTCTGGGGCCAGGCAGGTGCTTGGCCCCGCTGGGGAGCTCCTTTCTCACCTGGGAACAGCTATAGAAAGGAAGGAGATGAGCGGTTCCTGGGTCTGGGGACCTGCTTAGTCAGCACACTAGAGAGAAGCTGCCTGCACTGGGCCATGGGAGGATTTGTCATGGGGTTTCCCGCCCCCTGCTGTCAGCCTGTGTGGAGTCTTGCACAGGTGTGAAAAGTTCCTGCCTTCAGCCAAGCCTGTTCTGGGTGCACAGCTGGACAAGTGTGTGAGTCCCACCCTGTCCCCAGGCAGGCAGCAGAGCAGCGCACACTGGGGTCTCCTGCCCTGTACTATCGCAGATTATTGGGGCTGTGAAATAAGTTTGGCAGCCACACGAAACATTACCTTTCTTTTTTATTTAAAAATTAATAAGAACTTAATGACAAGTATAATAATCTCTATACATAATGCCATGTATACATGTACAATGAGGGAGCACGGTACGTTTTACCTTGGTTTTGTGTCAAAGTGTTTACTCAGATCTTTTCAAGAGAAGGATCACCGCCTGTCAGTGAAATGATTTTTGAAAATGTTGTTTTCCGGTTTGGAGATGCTTTTACTTTTCAGGAGGAATCTGATTATCTACGGAGGTTCTTTTTTGACTCTGAAATTGTTAATTTTGAATTTGGGGTCTAGACTAGTGGGACATGGGGACATGTCCTATCTTGGTATGTCCTCTCCTTGGGACAGGTGTACAGCACTAGTTAGCCAGCTGCGAACACCTTTTTCTCCGTTCACTGAGATCACAGGGGTTCTTAAAACATAATGAGATAACTTGTTGCAAAGGTTTTTATAACTTTAGTTAAAAACAGTATAAAAACATGAAACATATTTTTAAATTTTTAGTCTACATGGAACAATTGCACTTCCTTCATGGTATAGGAATGACTTGCTCATTATTCTTCTTGCACAAAAATATTTCTCAGTTCCATTACTACTGTTCAGGGATTTAAATCCTTGTAGATTGTTCACACAAAGGTGTGTGTGCGTGTGTGTGTTAGTTAAATTCCCCTCTGCAGTATTGTTTGAGTAACCCTAAAGAACGTTTACACAAATACTGTTTAGCCTTTTTCAAGTCCACATCTGGTTGCTGATAACTAGGTCCTCGTGGGACTGAAACGTTTAGAACTGAAACAGAGTTGCGGTTGAGTGAGGAGGGAAACCATGGCAAGAAATAGCTGCAATGTGAGCCACAAAGGCTGCGATCCTTTTACCAACGTGGGCCCCGTGTGTTCGGCATCTGATCAGTGAGGGGTGCGCATGAGCACTGGAGTAGGCATGAGACTGCTGGACAAAAACTCGGAGACTAGGTTTCCCGGGATGTTCACAGACTATTCAAAATTCAAGTTGTACAAAAAAAGGCAAAGTAAGATCCCTACTTACTATTGTGAAAAGCAAAAAATTGATAGACAAAATCATTAACAGAGTAGGGGATTTTTTTTTCCTATAAAAAGATACTCGCAAAGGTGTGAAGAAATGAGTGAAAAAATAAAGGAAATAGATTTACATTGCAATGTGTAATCAAGAGAGAATTCTGAGTGTTACTGTGGATTTAAAAAATACCTAAAAACATTTGATTCACAGCTTTCCCCTAAGTATGTCGTGTAGTACAACTTACTAACAGGTTAAATGTAGGTGACATTTTGTCCATTGGTAGCAGCTAAAGGAAACGTGCTGTTTCTCTTTGAGATGGTCAGACCTTACACAGTTATAAAGCTTAACAAATTATATAAAATGTCTGGCTGCACTGTGGGTGAATGTCTCTGGGGATTGATCCACAGAAACCCTTCCCGCCATGGCAGAGAGCCTGTGATTTATGGGTGACGGTGTTATCCATTGTGTATCTCTATGTGTGTTTTCAAATTCTTGCCAGAATTTATCATTTGGCCTTTGGGTACCAAAAGATTAAAAACGAGATCTAAGAAAGCGGAGTGTCCAGTAGCTCTGACCCTGTCAACTTGCAATGATTAAAGGCATGTCTTGACTTTGGGGGACTTGTGGCTGCTGGCCATTTGGAAAATGAGTGGTAAACATGTCGTTGGTCTAGAGATGAAGAGGATGCTCAATTTGAGGTGTCCGTGTGACACTGAGATGTGGTCACTTGGCTTAGCGCTACAGCACATGAAGGCAAATATACAGAGTCACATTTTAGAGATTATTCATGGTCTCTGACCACTTGAAAAAATTGTGCTTTCTCCAGAATTTGATGTGCTGAAAAGTGCACTCGCCCCCTGCTTATTTGCAAAATGGAACATAGAAATGAAGTCCTTTGCAAACGTAAGGCTTGCTTTTTCTTCTCGTTATTAAAAAAAAAATAAAGGCTTGAAAATAAGTATGAGTTTGGCCGTGTGCAGTGACAGCCTGCCGTTGTGCAGGCTGATAACCTAATACTCGCGGATCTGGGGGTTGGAATTTTTACTGATCGTCGTTGGCTGCGTAAGTTTCATTTCAGGCTTTGCATCCCACATCAGTGAGCTGCAGAGAGCAGCTAGCAAGGTGGGACAGCGACCACCTCGCTCTGTAAATCGTCTGTTGGAACGAAGGCCTTTTTGGTACGCAGGGCGAGAAGCGGGGAGCGTGTGGCTCGGCACCCAGTTCCTTCAATCCCGATCCTCCTGGAAAAGGACTGCCTTGGCTCCTGTGGGACTTACACCAGGAGTGTTAAAGGAACCAGAGTTTCCATCTTCCGTGCTTTTTGGACTCAGTTTTGGATTTTTGCTTGGGCGTTGCGGAGTACGTCTCCTGAGTGTAAGGCGAAGGGGCGACCTGAGTTTCCTCGATAGGGTGCAGTTTCCTCAGCACGGGCTGGAGCTTATCTTCCTGCTGCTTAAAATCCAGCTCCACACTAGAAAGACAAAGCAGAGCACTCAGCGCTGTACCCTCCGCACAGAGGTTCCCCGTAGGGGCAGCCAGATCTGGCAGCATTCTACCCGGGTAATGTTCGTTCGCTCATGTTTTGTTTGTGATATAATTTTATGGCTTAATATTCAGCAATTGACCATGTTATGTTTTAGCTCTAGATTGCTGTAAATTATTTCAAATAGGCTCATTTTCTTCAGAAAGTAACATATTCTCATGCATGTTCCTGTAAAGTTTTGTTAACATATACAGTGGATGGCAAAATATGTGTTTTCTGGAATGCAGAGTGTGGCACATGAACAACCTCATTGTGTCTCCGTGTGTGCTGCGTGGAGTAAGAGGTAACCTTAGGTAGGGGTAAGCAGAGGTCACCTTAATCCAGACAGCCCAGAGGCAGAAGGTACTGCCACTGAGCAGCTGGCCAAAGCTCAGAAACATCTATTTTTCTCCCCCAAGATCATCGTGAAATGCAACAACCTCGGCTACACTCTGCTTGCCAGATTTGTCTGAGAAACTCCTCCAAGCCACAGGGTGCAGCTGATGCCGGGGATAACCGTGCGTTTATCGAGTCAACACCATCGAACGTTACTCAGTAGTCATCAAACAGGGTTTCAGAAAGCAGTGTAGACAGTGTTTGGTAAAAACCACACAAAGTTGTAATGACATCTCTGGAGCCATCATGTGTATACGTGTAGTCGTGTGGAAGGACGCTTGCCAGTTGTGATGTTTGTATTAGAAAGATGGGATTAAAATAATTTTTTAAATACATGGTTTTCCTTATGAAACTCGTCTGTAGAGTGCTGTCATCTTGGCTGCGGCTCCCCAACCCTGTGTCTTTGAAAAGGAGAACTTTGGATCTCCTAACTTGCTTCTAGGAAGTCCCCTTGTCACTCAGGACAGGACCCCGTTGGCCCCTGTGTCATTTTTCTGTGATGACCTGCGCACTGGGGTGCTTTTCCCTTCCTTCTTGGACCAGGGTGCTGCTTCCAGCCAGGCTCAGGGGAATTCTGCTGTCTTCTGGCTGCCAGGCTAAATGTCGGTAGATTTCAGTAAAGGCTCAGCAGTGAAGATAACCCATGAGCTCATAACATTCTATACCCAGCAGAACCGTAACCCATTTATAAACATGAACTCCTGTTGATTTAGAGGCCCGTTAATCCTAGCCAAATTTTGACATTTTGGAAAGACAAACAGCAAAGCTGTATTACCTGGAGTCTTCAAAACAAGTTCTAGCCCTTTCTAATGGGCCATTTTATGTTTTAAAGTTAGTTCTTCATTTTTCTTATTGTTATGAATTTGAAATTACTTCAAATTTTTTTTTTAAATTGTCTTGGAAGTTTATGGCTAGTTAACCCCTGAGTCTTAAATAAGACTTATTCTCTAACCCCGTTCTGAAAGCGTGTTTGAGATATGCTGCAGCTTATAGGATGCAGAATAAACCCTCCTAAGCTCAAGTCTTGCTAGTCCAGCACATGTGACAGGAGGTAGTTCCTCTTAGGGACAAAGGTGGAAAATGCAAGCCGGGGGATTTGCTGCAGTTAGGAAATTCCAGCCTCAGTCTGGAATGTGCATCAAAAGAACATGGGGCTTCTGCCTAGGTACTGGGGTGCTCAGGTTATGTCCCTTGTTCTCTTTAAACTTCCATTTCATTCAGTCATGGGGGATAACTCCTGTCTCACTGAATTGTGATGAGGACCCCCACCCCATACACACAGCAGAAATAACTGTGTGCAGAATTTCCCAAACGATAAGATGCAGTTCGGATCCTCGTTTATCATTATGGCTCATCACTGATTTTCCAGTGTGAGTCATGAGGGTCCATGTTAGGGGATCTTCAGCTTGACAGGCATGTTTCTGAGTGTCTGTGGTATGTGTGTGGAGGATGTAGAGGAGGGATTTGACTCAGCTGCTTGGCTCATCCTGAACCTTCCCTCCAGGTCACAGCCACATCAACTGGCCCAGGCAGCTCCTGTGTTATTAGAGCAGGGCGGGTGCTAGCATCTCCAAGGCGCACAGTGCAATCCTAGTACCTGTAATTATTGAATTTCCATTAAGCAACTACATTGGGAATCCTGTTATTAACCAATTTATCACACCGCGGAACCATGTAATCACAGAGTAATCTAATCTGAGTTCTTGTTAACAGAATCACTCGACTTTATCTGTGGAGTAGATTCCTGGTTGCTCCCCCAGTAGGCTGCCCTGGGACGCTGCCACCAGGAGCAGGTTTGTTGGTGGAGGTGACATTGTTACTTAGCGGTCTCCTTGGCCTGTGAGTACCCCTGGGACTTGCCTGCAGTTTGGGTCAATGGGTGACCGTGAGGGGTACCCCGCACTCCCCTACCCATAGGTGAGAGCATCTGCTTGCTGGAGGAGCAGGCACCAGGCAGGGTGCAGCGGTGTGCAGGGCTGCTAAGCTCACTGTGCATTGCTGCCCACTGGCACTTCTCTTTTTGGGAAGGTCACTGGGGGTCGGAAGCAGACAGCTGGCTAAGGGCAGTATCACAAGGCTATAAGTCTGGTCAGCTCTGGCTGACGTAAAACAAAAGTCCCTGTGGTTCTCCCAGCCAAATGGCCAGAAGAAAGCAACGTCTGGCCTCCTCTGCCGTAGCCCTCCCCACCTGTTGGACAGCAAGTTGTGCAGATAAGGGCGTGAGGGGCTACCTGGAGGAGGGGCGGTGTGCCACACTTGGCCCTCCCCCTCCTGTGTCCTGCTTTCCTATGGCTGGGTGCTGTCTCCTCCTACATGGTCATTCTTTTTCCACCTGGAGCATCCTTCCTGGCACTTGGCATGGCTGGCCAACCCCAGTCCCACTGTCCCCAGGTAAACACAACCTCCACCCTGCCTGTCGACCTTACAGGTCTCCCCACCCTCTGTCTTCTCTGAGTTCCTTCCGTGCCTTACCCACAATGGATTATTGTATTTCTTTCCCTATTATTTGAGCTTCATCTTCCTGTATGCATGTGCCTTGATCGGGGAAGACCATCATCCCCTCTTCCCAGCACCTGCAGCAGGACCCAGGTCCCCGCACTGCCCAAGTGACACATGCAAATGAATGCAGGAGAGCAGAGTCTGAAAGGCAGATCCCACCTGGGCCTGCTCCCAGGGGCCCTGGCCTGCTCTGTTCTGGACAATGGTGTTCTTGCTGACCCTGCCCCATGAGCCCATTCCTCATCCCAGAAACGCAGGGCTCCCACCAGGGCAGTGATCTGCAGGTGACTCCATTCTCTCGGGCAGTAAACTGGAGGGCATTCTGAAACACATCCTGCCTGACCCTGGGATCCTTCCAGAGCATCGCTCCAGTGCCTTCATCTCCCCTCCCTCTCGCTGGTACCTGTGGGAGATCCTGGGTAGGGTGGTAGCATCAGAGTAGCCAGCTGATCCTGGTTCTCTACTCAGGGGGACTTGGGGACATTGTTTTATTCCTTTTGCATTTGACTTATGGACCCAGGAGGGTCCGACCCTGAGCTGTCATTTTGCTTGTGATGTTGCTTTTAAGTTCCTGTACCAGGTGTTCGGAACAGCCTTCCTGGGGCACTGCCAAAAGAAAGCTTAGCCTGTGGCCACCCAGGCTAAAGGGAGCTGGGCTTCTGCTCCATTCATCCTGTAGGACTCCCTGCAACCATCTGGGTCTCAGTGCCCTTGGCCTGCGAGGCAGGAGGCCTCTGCTCTGCTGGCAACTTGCGGCACAGTCCTGTGTTCCTAGCCAGGTGGGGGCTGTACCCCTCATGCCGGGGGCTTACTCCTCAGCATGATAAGCAACCTTTTTGACACTATGCATGAATCTGCAGGCCGGGGCCCAGCGGGTCCCCCTGGGTCAGGCCTGTCCTCCCTTAGTGCCCATGTGGGATGCAGCCTGTCCATTTTGCTGCGGGGGATGGAGGGATCCCTGGGTTTCTGGGCATGTTTCAGCCCAGGAGCAGAAACTGTCCCTCTGGTCACTGTCCCTCTGCAGCTCTCCTTTCCCTGCTTGGGTCTCTATCCTCTCTACTGGCAACTGAACCATCCACCAGAGCACTTTGAATTCCCGGTGTTGGAAGCCCTGTTGGCATGGATGGCACTGCCAAGTCTGGGCCACACTGGGAAGGTGGCAATGTACAGTTCAGGCAGCTTCCGAGAGTTTAATTTGTTTGATTATTCTTTTCTCTTAAAAAATGAATTTTCACAATGCAAACTGCCTTAAAAAATCATTCCATTCCCAAAGAAGTACAGCGCCCAGCCGCGGGCTGTTCTGCCAGACTCTGGCGCTGTCTTGTCCCCGCAGAAGGTGCTAGGTTCTGTAGTAACACCTCCAGCCACTCGTAGATGTTGAGCAAGGGAGCCTGCTTGTCTCTCCGGCTATTTGTCTAAGCTGCTGTGAATACCCAGGCCCTGCCAGCTTCCTTCGCAAGCTGTCACTACTCCTCTGGCTCGTTTCAGAGGAACGCATTGCACTGGCCCCGTCCTCCAGTCCTCTCTGGGTAGCAGTTAAGAGTTAAAAGCAGGTTAGCGAGGCTCCTAGTGCTTACTTGTTTTCTGGAGCAGAAGATGATCTGAAATCTTTTGATTTCTCACCCTGGCCAGGCCACGTGGCTCAGTGGGCTGTGGATCCAAAGTCTCTGCTTTTAATTCTCTTTGAATCACATCAGAGTCCCCAGTGCTAACTGTGGCTTGCACTGACTCATGCTCTGCTGCTGTGGATGAATCCACTCACCCTGGGGACCTGAACTCCCTGGGCTGTGAAATGATGGAGATCTGCTTCCATGACAGGGTGGTCCCAAGGAACAGCCCTGTGTAGCCCACGTGAGCCAGCACATTGGAGCGTGGCTGTGGATAGGACAATACTTGATGTCCTAGTGACGGCCACAGCCTGGCCAGGTTTGTTAGCACCCTGGGCAGCACTGGCACTGTCCAGAGGAGGCTGAAAGTCAGCATGTCCTTCCGCCTGGGACTTTGCTTATCTAACCCTCCTAGAAGAACCAGGACCCAAATCAGCTACCATTCTCTTCTCCATTCTTCTCTATGGGGACACCTGAGGGACGTCATCAGTCCGTTGTGGCCAAAGCCACATCTTTTTCCCAGTCTACTCTTCCATTCTTCCACTCATAGCTGGCAGTCACCATTCCTCAAGCGGGCGAAGCCACAAACCCAACAGAACCCAACCCAGTTGTCCCTGCTTCCTCTCCGTCTCCTGGGTCCAGTGGACTGACCTTCTCCACAGTCTCCCTAGAGCTACCTGCTCTAGTGTCTTGGCCCCGTTTCAGCATTTTCCATCGAATCCACTGAGCCTCATTCTTTCTCAGTTCACTTCCACTTTCTAGTTGCAAGATACTGTGTCACACTCCTGCTCATCCTTCAAAACCCAGGTCGCAAGCACCTCTCTCTCAGTGGATTTTCTAGAATAACCAGGCCTGCCCTCCCCTCTGGCAGGTTTCTCTATTATTTCTAAGAAAACATGTCTTAGCTGGGTGGGAGCTGTTTCCTTTCAGGCTTGTGAGATCCTGGAGTCACAAGCTGTGCTGGATTCATCTTTGGTTTGTGGTGCATTTTGCACAGTACAGGGCTCGAGCATGCACTCTGTGCTTCCTGAACTTAAGCGATGAACCGAACCAAACCCTCACTTCTGTCTCAGCAGAACCAAACCCTCACTTCTAATCTCAGCAGAACCAAACCCTCACTTCTAATCTCAGCAGAACCAAACCCTCACTTCTAATCTCAGCAGAACGGTGCCCTATTTTCTGTTTTACATTTAGCATTTGTTCTATTATAGAATTCTAGTTTTTCTACCTCTAAAATTCATTATGTATGTATATATTATGTGCCTATATCTTATACATATACACATATATGATATATATGGATCCCTTTCCAATAAGGCATCCGTGGTTTATAATAGTTTACTACTTTTTTAACCATTTCAATATGGAAATTATCTACCATCACTCTGTATCCCTCCCTCAGCTGTTTCACACAATAGGTCTATGTTTCCAGAATTACTGTAAGGTTTAGGATACAGAAATCAGTGGCTAATCAGTGATATTAATACTGGAACTGTGAGATTTGTCGCCTTTTCCTGGTGTGACAAGGATTGCGATCAGTTTCAACAAAGGCATTAGCAGGTATCTTGTACTTAGAGCCTGGAGTTGGATGATGGCTTCCTGGGCCATCTCCCTGGCCACAGCGGAGCTTGTGTGGTTAGAGCTAAGTCAGTGCTGTCAGTCCTGCCTTCTGCTATCTCTGCATCAGGCGTCATCCAAGTGATTGAGCCCAAGGGCAGGTCACATCACAAGGGTCAGGGGACCCTGTGTTGGCCATGGAGAGGCAGAGGTAGCCTCAAGTCATTTTTATAGTCTCTGTCTGGAAATAATTTTCCGGGCAGGAGATAGCCCAGATGAATAACAAGATTGTCAAGATTATCATGTGCGAATTGAGCACATCTCCTGTCACCACCCATATAATTAGAAGGGACCAGCACATTCGTGGAGTGAGCCAGTGTTGCCTGCCCCAGTTGGATGAAGGGCACACAGCGCCTGGAGCGTGAAGGAAGCCCTTTGGGTTCCAGGGCCTCGCCCTCAGGCCTCACCTCCCCTGCCCTTCTCACATTGAAGGTGCCCTTTCCAGAGTCACTGTGCAAAGCTGACCTCCAGGAGGCCTGGCCCAGAGCTCTGTTTCCAGGTGTCCTAGAGCTCGCCCTCCATCCCAACATTGACTGAAAGAGCCTTCTGCTCTGCTGCAGACACTCAGAGTTCTCACACATACCCCTTATCCCTTGTGGAAGTCCTCTGTGTCACCAGGGACTGGGGACAGCCCAGCTTCCTCGTGCCTCCAGGGTGCCACCTCTAGGAGCAGGGTCCTTTCAGCTGGTCGGTGGAGGGATTGCCTGCTGAGTCCATGTGGCTACCATAGCTTCCTCCAGTCACCATAGCCACTATTGCTTCCTCCAGTCATCGTGCAGACTCCCCGAGACATTGCAGACGCCTGCTCTCCAGGCGTGGTCAGAATGCAGCCTGCATTTAGCCCCTAGAGAAATCCCCACATTCATCTGTGAAGGAATCTCGTCCACTTCCTGTGGAACTGACACGGAGCTCCTCACCCTGCTCTAGGGGACAGTCTCCTTAGCTTCTGCCTTTGGGAATAACCAAATAACGAGGGTCATCAGCGTGACTGGCCTTTCTCTGCTGAGTAAATTTTTAAGTAATTGCTTTGCAAAAAAAAAAAAAAAATGCAGAAAGGAGGAATCTGTGTTCAGTTTTGGAGCTGTCATTGGTTTTATAGCATCTATATAACAAAAGGAAGGTTTAATTAGGCTACTCTAGTGAGTAAAAATTAATCCATACATATTGTGGGGAAAGAAATAATATATTTTTAGAATTTTAATACAAGAGAAAAAGAACTTGGATTATCAGGTTTGGGAATTTTCAAGGGGAATTTTCAGGTCTGTCAAAATCATTCATTTTCTCTGACTTTTAATTTACTTTATTAAAAAAAATTCCCTTATTGCAGAATAATGCTGTGTAAGTTGTCATCAAGGGGCTCCCTCCTGTCTCCTGCTCCCGCCCCCTCACTCACCAAATGAGCTGATGCTGAGCTTAGGCAGAAGGCAGCTTCCCTCACCCCAGTCCGGGCTCTTAAACAACCTGATATGCTCACATACTGTGACTGCAGCAGGACCCGGAAGGCGCGTGTGCCCCAGATGCCCTGGGTGACCATGGCCACCGCCAGGCTGGCCCTGATCTGCATGACAGTGCAGTCTCCTCTCAGCGAGGCACTTCCTTAGCCTTTGCTTCTGCTGGCAGCCTTGCTAGGCACCACCCTGACAGGCTCCCTGCTTGGAGGATGCTTGTGGTCAGGGAAGGAGCATGGCATGTGCCTCGCGGGAGGTCTGCAAGCCTCCAGTGCGTGGATCAGCAGGGTGACTTCAGAGAAGGCAGCCTCACTCTGCTTTCCTTCTGCAGTCTCATAATGCTCAGGTCTCCTCCACACCTTTCCTGAAATCCTCCCATCGTTTTGGGAAAGAACTTGCATAAATGAGGAGCTTCCTACTTGAGTGACAGCCACAGACCGTGATGCACTGGTGCATCCTCTGCTGCGGCAAGAAGGAGTGCCCACATACAGCCATGTAGCCCCTTCTGTCCTGGAGGTGCTCTGACTCTTTGTCCCCCTCATTGCTGCCAGCTGATCCTAACTAGCCAAGGGGCTCCAGAGAAGGCATCTGGGTGCCCCTAGCCTGGCACCCTTGCGCAGTGATCCCTGTGCCTCTGTCTGCTTTCTGCCGGGAAGGGCACCCCGGCTTCCTCCTCCTCCTCTGCCTTGTGTGTCCGTGCATCTGCGGACATCCCGTCAGTACCGCAGCCTCCCTTTTGTCCCTGCCCTGCTGTTACCCTCATTGTGAGTCTTATGGTGAGGGGGGTTGGGGACTGTCTTCAGTTAGATTCAGACTGGTTCCCTTCTCCCAGTGCCTGGAGCTCAGCCTCTCTCCTAGGAGTCTCCTGGACAATGCTTGTTCAATAATTGCATATGAGCCCCCAAAAGAAAGGACGCCAGTGTCTTATCAAATGGTGGTTTGAAATTCTGAGTGCTCTGAGTGGTCATGGATCACAGCTGTGGATGAAGACATGGTGTAGATGGCAGGACATTCCAGTCTCTCTATTAAGCCACAGGGCACCATGGTGGTCCCTACCACTCGGGTGCCAGCCCACTCGCTGCTCCACTGTGTGACTGTAGTGTCACTTGAGGCCACTTGCATGGTGGCCTTGATGACAAAGAAACGAAGCAGGCTCAGGCAGCATCCTCCCAGAGAACGCGGTGGCTCAGATTCGAATGCTTCATGGGAACATTTAAAATTCTGGGAATGATACTCTCTAATTAATCTGAGTCAGCAGTATTATTATCTTTTAAATCTTGCTTCCACCTCCCGAAAGCCTTTGAATCGGGGTTGGCACACTGTTATTTTCATTAAAATATACAAATTAGAATTCAAGGCCTTTTCTTGCAGTATTATTTTACAAATTAACCATTTCCGTGGAGGGAAGGCCTGGGTTTGCCAGTGGGATCCTTCTTTGTTCCTCTCTGAACCCAGGTGACTCATGGCAGTATGACTCAGCTGCTCCGTGGGACAGAGGAGGTGCTGAGGGAGCCTGGACACAGAAGATGTCAACTGCTTATGAGCACAGATTATATTAGTAATTTATCCTTGAAACATTCTCTGAACTCATTAAAGCATATTTTGACAGAAAATATGGATGATAAGCCAGGAAAGTTTCACTTAAAGAAAACTTCAGCTCAAATCTCTTTAGTCTTCTTTCATGCTGAGATGCTGCTTAATTTGAATATCTCAATTGGTCCAGATCACAATCAAAGGGATGTCATCTTAGGCATAAAAACGAAACTATGTCAACTGTTTCTGAATTTCCAGTTACTTCTTTTGGTGCTTTGAGTTTCAGTGGACAGAGGAATCAGTTCCCTGCCAAGCACGGAAACCAGTTTGCCACTAGAAGAAGGGGTGTTTTGGGTGAACAGGTGCCTGGGAGTGTGCACTTGTGGCCCCTTGGACACACCTGTGGGGTTTTCAGCTCCTGCTCTTTCATAATTGTGAACAACAGGCACCTGGGGTTCTGGGGCTGGAGGTTTCCCTGACTGCAATTCTGTGGACCTTAGATGAATAACAACTGCTCTCCAAAGAGGGTGGCAGCCCAGTGGGACCTCCAGGGCACCCTGCGCTGAGCGCCAGGCTCTGACAGGCTGGTGTTTTCAGCACTGTGCTCTGGTCCTGCAGCCTTTTTCTGGAAATTGCATCTAAACCTTTTGTCCTTTTGATGTTTTTTTTCCCCAAGTCCTGTGTATTTCCATGACAGAATCATTTTTTACAGGGAAATACATACCGCCACCATGGCAAAGGTACATATTCATTACAGCGCTGTCCTGCTGGAACCGCAGGAAGTGGTCTGCAGTGCCCCATTCTCGTGTCCCCGGGCCAAGCCTTACTGGAAACACGGGGATTGTTACGCTCCTCTGAGAGGCGGTTGGGTTTCCAGTAAAAAGCAGTGTTTAAATGCGAGGCAGGTAGGGTCAAAATCATCGACCTCCAGGGCCTTTCACCTGCCAGCAAGCAGCATGACAAATTGTGACACAGGGATGCTGGTAGCTGACCTGGCCTCTTATGTATTTTCAAGTTTCTTTATTTTCAAAATTCTTTAACCTACTCAATTCCATAGGTGTTCCAGGCATCATAGGGGGACATGGAAATGGTGGTGTGGGAGTTCAGAGCTAAGTTCCTGAACCCCACAAGCAGCCCTTGGACCCAAGCCTAAGTCAGGCTTGGGAAAAGTGGCAAGGACTCTGAGCCCTGAGCTAACCTTTGCCCTCCTACAGGGCTGTCTGTGGAGGCATCCAGATCCTCTCCAGCATGTCAGTCTCTGATGTCTGTGGGATTATGAAGCCCCGTGGCTGGTTAACCCCCTTTCCTTCCACGATGTTGCTTAGAGCCTGAGGAGAAGACATCTCTTGCTGAATGTGACCCTCTGTCCTTGCTTCCCCGTTCCTTGCTTGCCAAGATGTCATATTTGCTCCTGGACTAGTTTGTGCCATTGGTATTCATTTCTGAAAAGGTTTAATTAATGTTGCAGAAACCAAAGAACTAAGAAAGAACCATTTCTTTTGTGAGTCTGGAAAGGTAAAGGTGCTGCCAAATATTGGGGTGCAAACAGTGGGGGTGACTCAAATGTGCACCTGAAGGCTTCTGAAATTAGTGCAAAAGATCTGCAAACCTTTAAATCATACAGAGGGAAGATTTCAATTTCTGTCACTTAAATTGAACTCATTTATGTTAGGTAAATATCAATTTTTATGACTTCCTCATTGACGATGCCTTCACTTAATTGACCGGAGTAAATTTTTACTCCCTGTTATCACCTTTTCCTATAGACCTCAAAAAGCTTTCACCCTGCCATCCATATTCACTGTCAGAATAACAGTTTTAGTTATTCCCAATTTAAAATGGTAGAAAATTTGGGGAACAGTTTGATGTGTTGGACGTGTTCAACTTGGTTGGAACAGTGAGATCTTTATGGAAAACTAGTTGGAAGAGTAAGTGATGACTTGAGACAGTGGGATTCCAGCTGTTTCCATGCAGAGTGGTCTGGATCCTGCTTGCTGAGCCCTGGTAGCTTCTGTCTGCAGCAGAACTTTGGGGGCTGTGGGACCCTCCCACATCCCGAGTGGAGTTATGTTAAACTGCTTTTCTGAAAGAGGGGTCCTGCACTCCACTCTTCCTGTAGCTCTACCCCTTGGAGGAAGAGCGGTAGGCCTAGGCCTCACCTCTGATTGGTTTCTGAAGATGCCTGTCATGCCATCCGCAGTCCCCTCAATCCCTTTTCCATGCAGCGAAAGGGCCTCTGTGAGTAGACACGGCTTTCTGGACTCACGCAGGAGAGCCAGAGTGACCACAGTGTCTCCATGCTGGTGAGAAGTCCTCAGTTTTGGAAGATGCCTCTGGTGCGTGGACCCTCCTAGCTCTTTTGGACGGCAGGCCAGTGGCTGATTCCTGCAGGGTGCTGGTTGAGCCAATTCAGATAGTGATCACTCTACTCTAATTCCCGAAAAGACAGATTCCTTTCCCTCTCAGAGTTGTTAAATCACTTGTCATATTACTTTTTATGTAAGTCACCTCTGGATTTAGAGCTAAATTTATTTAAATTATTTCAGTTACATTGGATAGTGTCCTAATAAATTCTTTTTTCAATCACCCACAAAATGTTAAATGGGTTTAGGTTGAACATGCTCATTCTCGGAACCTTCTGGGGAAATCTTTGCTCACCTGTGTCTTGTTGCAATGAAAGGCTAACAAAGCTTTGATTTTTGAAGTGATAAAAGCTAAACTCTGAGGGGATGCCTAGCCACCTGTACAACCCCCTCTTTTCCTAATTTGCTGACATTAGTAGGGAGTCATTATATGTCAGGTACATTCTTTCACCAGTGATTCAAAATGCTTTCCAAAGGTGTGAAGGTGGAAAAAAGATTTGCACTCGGCAAACCTCTCTGAAAGGCTGCTATCTCCCAGCCTAGAATTGAAAGTTCTTGAAGAAATATTGTGCCATGGGTGCTTGATTTTCATGTCCACTGTAGCAATATTCAGGAACCATCCCCGGCTTTCATGCTACTGCAGGGGTCTTGGCTCCCTGCCTGCACCAGGCAGCCTTAGCAATTTGTGTCCACTTACGGGGCCGTAACACAGGGGTAGTCATAAGGTGAGCTTTTAACATCAGTGCTTTTTGGACCTGAGAACGTTCTGTTGAGGACAGACCAATATCAGCAGCATCCCTGTCCTCTACTGCTACATACCAGTAGCTCCCTAGCTGTGACCATTGGACATGTCTCCCTTTAGACTTGGCCAGAGGTCCCCTGGGGGGCAGAATCACCCTGGATTGGGGACCTCCGCTATAAGCAACAGGCTGAAGTGGCATCCAGTGGCCATCTCTACCTGTGGTTTCTTCTGTCTGCTCCCTAGATGACCCAGTTCCCTGCTGAGGAACCTGGACCCCTCCTGGGTTGCTGAGCCTGGGCGTGGAGAGCCACTGCTGGGCCTGAGATTTCGTGGCCCGAAGCTGTTCTGATATAGAGGACGTTACCTTTGATGACATTTTTAGAGGGGGTGTGCGTTTGTAGGGATGGGGATGTGGTTCTTTTATGCATTTTCGGTATATAACTATTAAGTTATAATTTTTTTGACAATTTGACAGATCCCTAAAATTATTGAAAATATGCAAATAGCCATTAGTTATAGGAAAAAAATGGCCCCCTTGACTAACCACCAGGGAAATGCAAATCAAAACCACAGTGAGATCCCACCCCACCTCCTTAGAATGGCTATGATTAAGGAGAGCAAATAATAATAACAAAAAATGCTGGCAGCATGTTGAAAAAAGGGTGGTCTCATACTCTGCCGGTGGGGATGGAAGTTAGTGCAGCCATTGAGAAAAACTGTATAGACATTCCTCAAGAAACCAGAAAGCCGGTGTGCACCAGGTGGTGGCGGCTGCTGGCTCCTGTGCCTAGTGCACAGGAGGGGGCTGGAGTCAGCAGGTAAAGAGACACCTGGGCTCCAGCAACCAGGAGCAGGGTCAGCCTGAGCATCTTCAGTCTTCCTTCAAAACAAACCAAAACACAGCAGCTCGCACCGCTCTTGTGTGTTGTTTGTGAATATTATATTTTCAGAAAAAAAATCAAAAGCAACCTCTCTGAAGCTTTTGACCGTGTCTTAAAATCCTAAATTACTGCCAGAAGCCTGACAGGGGTTTTGCCTGTTGAAAGATTCTGCTCTGCTCCTGCTGATGTCAATAATACAAATGAGCTTTGAATCAAAACAGAACAAAACAAACAACAAAACAACAGCATCGACCACATGAAGAACCACTGAAGGGACTCTCGAGAGGGACCTCTGTCACAGCACCATGAGGGCCATAACCCGCTGAGGTCCTGGGAAGTAACCACTGGTGTGACATGAGCAGCCTGGGGCCAAGGTGGCAATCCTAGCGCATGCAGGTGGTCTCCAGCCTTTGATCTATGCCATGTGAAGGGCTTATATTTTCCAGCCTCTCCAGAGCGCTATGCACAGTGCCCATGGCTATGGCTTCCAAGGGAGCCATCAAAATGATTCCGGCTCTGAAAACCACAGTGGCACATTGGCAAGATGAATGGGCCCCAGCTGTCCTTCACCCCGCGGCCATGTACCTGGGGCCGGGATTTAGAGGTAGTGTAGGATCAGGGTCAAGGCACTGTGAGCAGTCATCCCGGCATGACCCCAGATGGCGCGCTCGTGGTGGGTGAGCATCAGCGTCACTCAGAATCAGCGGTGGGGAGCGGCGGGTGCGAACGTACCTATAGATAATGCATGCACTGTTCCTGCATGTGTCACAGTTAGCTGTGTCTTGCCCCGTCCGATATGAAAGCCTACAAGATAAGAACAGGAGAACATTACAAGCAGTGGCCATGGGTCGCTGCCCTCCCAGAGCAGATGCCTCCACTAGACGCTTCCCGATGCCAGGCTCATCCCCGTCCTGGAAGCTGATTGATGTGTGCCCCCAGTTTGCTCCTGTCCCTGTGTTTATTGTACACAACTGATGCAGCCTCCAAAGCTGGCGTAATATTTAAATTAAATTTAGGATGTGAACATAAGCTACTGGATGAAGTATATAATCTGATTTTGTTATAAGCACAGGGAATTTGGGATGTTTCAGTGCAGCTTTATATTTATGGTGCTATGAAGAAACTTTGAGGGAAAACCAACCGCAGACACAGATGGTGACTCCCTGGCTTGCTCCGGCCCACCTCCTGTCCTGCTGCCGCAGGGCTTGGCACACTGCAGCTGGGGGCCACCTCCTCCATGCCAGGAGTGGCTTTCCATTGCTTTTTCTTTTTTCCTCTATGTGGCGCTGGGGATTGAACCCAGGGCTTCATGCATGCTAGGCAAATGCTCTACTACTGAGCTCTATCCCCGGATTTTACATTTTTCAATGTTGGAAAAACTTGAAAGGATATTTGTGAAACAGGTGAATGATTGAAAATTCAAATTTTGGTGTCCGTAAGTGGAATTTTAAATTTTGACAGTAAAACTTCTAAAAATGTATTTTATTTTTTTATATATAGAACTATCCAGTAGACTTCATGTTGCCTCTTGGTCTCCAGTTCCAAGAACATTTACTACCTGCCTCCTGCTGTCCTCTGTGTGAGCACCAAGCTACTGGTGGTCAGCACTTCTGATTTAGTCTCTCTGGTTGTATTCTCTGGGGAGTTCTGTCCCCCATGACACCAGATGGGTTTGGACTTTGTGTATGTGTGTGTGGGTGCAGGAAGTTGCTAACGGGGTTGCTAACTCCCCCTACCCCTCAAAAGTAACCTTGGATTTTCCCTGCAGTATGGTGTTGAGGTCACATGAACTCAAAGGTGTGATGGGAGTTTCTCCACCGGGTTGGAGTTGCCTGGACCACGTCCTGGACCAGTCGTCCCAAGACTTGTGTGGGGAGCTTTGTGCCTTCATGATTTCTCACCTACTTGGGTTGACCTTTCCGATATTCTCAACACACAGGTGTAATTTTTCCTGACTTTTATTTTGTACTCAGGGATAATCAGGATAACACAAATCTGTTAAATTTGTAGAAGAGTAAAGCTTCCATCTAAATTGACTTCTAATCAGTGGGGGCAAATTTACACACACACAGTCACTCAACAAAGTAATAGTGTGCACAGAGGTTTTCTGTCAACAGTGATAGTCAATATTTCTGTCACTGTCACTGTGTACACTTCTCGTGTATGCATGGTGGGTTTTAAATGGAAACTAACTTTTGTTTCCTGGTCCTATTTTGTGTTACATAAACATTTGACAAAAGGATTGGCTGCTCATGTGCATTTGTCCCTGAGCTTCAGAAGCTGGAATGTGACCTTTGAGTCCTGCGTAGGTTGTTAATCAGGTGGGAAGCACTTCCTGGGGCACTGTACCCGAAATGGAAGTGCCAGGAGACCATGGCTGGCTGGTCCTTTCTCTGCCGTCGTGCCATCGTGGGTCCCTCTGCCTGCCTGAGCTTGGCTGTCCCTTCTCCCTCACCTTTGTCAGGAGAGAGGAGAAATGGGTAGCCTGTGCCCTCCCATTCCTTGACGGCCAGCTCTGAGAATGCACAGCTCCAGAGCCTTCCCGCCCAGCCTCAGATTTGCCCTGCTTGTACACAAGGCCTTTCTCTATCCTGCTTTTCCCTGAGCTTCACCCTAAGCTTAGTTCTGAAGATCATTATGCACCATGAAGTCTGTGCAGGAGTTGAGCCTAAGTCCTAGCAGTGACATGTTCGTGCTGAAGGTGCGCCTTGGCTGGGTTGCTGAGGAGTGCTGCTGTTCCTGGCGGCACCAGGGAGAGACGGGACTGTGGTCTCCATGTGCTGGTCACACCAGGCTGTGGTGCTTCCAGAAGGCAGAGCGGGTGGTGTTTCTTCACTGCTGTCCCAGGTACTCTGAATTTCAGGCTCTCAGACCTTTCTGCCCTGGACCTCAGGCCAGGTCCCTCTGGAGCCTCATCAACATCCACAGCCTTTCTGCTTAGTAACTTCAGAGTTTCCAGGTGTCTCAGTGGCGTTAGAGCCTGGAGTCTTTAATTGATTATGCTTCCTCGTTTTACAGAGGAGGGTGCAGTAGCACTTCAGGTCCAGGGCCTCATTATTCCTAGACCCCAGGCTTCTGTGCTGTGTCATTGTGCTGTACTTTGGGACCTGTGTTCTGCACTATGTGCAGTTGGCAGCTTGGGACTGTCAGTGACAGGACAAAGGCTTCAGGCGCCTGAGATTCATAGAGGCTTCTGCTGATGGAGGAGAGTGGTGGCGCCTTTCCTGAGTCCCCACAGAAGCCCTTTCTAATCCCCCTGTGGAATGCACAGAAGCCAGGAAGCAGGGGGAGTCACCAAGTGCCTGCAGAGTGCCATGCACTACCGTGGACGTGGAGAAGGCCCGAGCGTAAGGTGGCGTCCTGGAGTGGAGCGGGGAGGCAGGGGTCAAAGCAGGAGTTGGGGAGTAGCAGGCTTCCTCGCCCCCAACATTTCTGCCATTGCCTTTCCCCTCTCGTTTCTTATATCTACCCCCAGACCATTGGCTCATCCCTGATAAAGCAGTTTGGTTTGGTCAGCATTTCTTGGCATGAAGCTGTGAAGTCACTGTGCCCAGGGAGACGAACCTGTGGCCCCTGGTTTTGCAGCTACTTGAAAAGAAACCTGGGTGGTCAGTCATATTTCCACCATGTCTGAAAAGTAATTTCACAACTTCATTCCGTGAACTTTCTTCTGGTCTCTCCATTTGTTCCAGAAGTTAAATTTAGGATCCTTTTTGTTGTTTAAAGGAATCAAATGCCTGGGGTTCAAAAAAGCCCATTTGGTTAAATTTTGGTTAAATCACAGCCTATGCCAGAGGCTGGTGGAGCACATGAATGTTCTCAGCAGAGGGCCTGCAGGGATGCTTCCTCTGTGCTCGTCGCTTTGGTAACGTGGAGCTCCCAAGCTGTAGAGTGTGGCCTCCCTTATAATTTCATCGTCACATTAATAACTGAGCTATAGCATCGGAGTGAATGAATATTCCAAACAGACTCAGCGGAAAACTGTGGAGAGGGAACACAAAGCATCCTGCTGGACTCCCCTAGTTTTCCTTCTCCACATGGGAATGCATCACGAAACCAGCGCTTGGAGTGACTCTTGCCACTGCCGCAATCTGGGGGCAGTCCAGGAGCGTCATTCTGCTGGAAAAGCTGCTCACCCAATGGCAGCAAGGTGGAGATCGTTAGTAAATTGGATGCTCTGAGATCGTCAGAGCTTCGGTTATTGACCTCAAAGGTGCGGACTCAGAGCATTTTGATGAAATCGTTTTTTTTGTCTTGGAAGCCGAGTGCCCCCTTTGTGATGGTTCCTTCCTTTTGGCTGTGAGAAGTCCCTCCGTCTGTTGGTTCGTGACCTCCCGCTCCTGGGTTGATTGCTGGCATCTTCTGGGTGTTTGGTTAGGGTTTCACCAAGTCAATCGTAGTCTTTGTGTTGTTCTCTTGAAGTCCACCATAATCAAAGAGTTCTGAGTGCAGAAACAAGATGAAAAGGTCAAGTTGCGAGGAGTCCAGTCCTCTCTTTCTCTCCGCTGGACTCTGATGACCAGCACCTGCATTGTACATAAGGGGCCCTGGCCACCGTCCCACTGCGGAGGTTAATCGTAGCTGCATCTGAATGATAGATATTCCTTGATCTTGGCATTCTTCACCCAGGACAGCACCGAGAGTCCCAGGCGTGAGCTTTTGGGTGCTTTCTGTTCTCTGTTCTGTTTGCCTCCAGCCACCCATCCCTCCAGAGCACAGCTCAACCCAGTTCCAAACCAGGACTCCGACCCTCTCTTTGCTCAGTGCTCTTTGTGCCCTTCTTGGTCAGTATGAGTCTCCTTGGAAGTTAAAAGACACCATCATGGTTCATAAATCCTGACTGTGTGGCAACACGGGGAGGAGAGGGGTGTGCTGCTCTGTTGAAACACAGGATTTGGATGAGCGAACTGCACAGGCGTTTCTAGTGGAATCCAGCTGCTGAGTGACTTCCACACCTGCTTTGTAGCAATGCAAATTCTTCATGAGACCTGGTCTACTTAAAAAGCAAAGTGAGATGGTTTGTAACCTGGAGCTTGGAGCATGTCCTAGCGGCTGCCTCCCGGCAGTGGCCTGAGCACCTCAAGTTTAACTTGGCATGTGACCACCAGGTACTCTACCCCTGGTTCTTCATAGAAAATCCCAGATCATACACACATATATGCTTGTGTGTTTACAGGAGTATAACAGATATATACATATATCCTGAAATATATTAAGATAAATCATTGCACAGTTATTGAAAAAAATATTGATGACAGTTTTGTGTGTGCAAATCTTCAGTTATTCATTTACAGATCATTAGCAAAAGAGAGACTTAGAATCAGAATTTATAAAAGAAACAAAGAAGGGGAGTCACAGTGTAGAGCTGGTGCAGTGGCTTTTAGAGCACTCATGACAATGATAATAGAAGGTTGGCTGCCAGTGTCAGCTCGAGCCACACCAGGCCTCTGTCCTGGGAGGCAGGGATCCTGAGGAGCAGGCGACAGGAGTGGCAGATAGCATCAGCTTTTCATGAAGGCAGCAGGGACAGCTAAGTTAACAGAGTCCCAGGTGGGAGGAGGGGTGCACAAAATGTCAGGGAAAGGTCAGAGAGAGCTCTCTTCCTGGCCACCTATCCAAGTTGCTCAAGGTCCCTGACACCTTGAAGAAGGGTCTGAGAAGAAGACAAACAGCTCTGGTTCAAACACAACAAGACGAAGCAAAACATTAATTGTTTGGTTAAAGGTCAGGAAAGGGGGAAACTGTCTCTCACTGTGCTGTTATTAGAAGCAAAGCCAGGAGCATGTCCAAGGAGGATGACTGGCAGTGGGATTGCTGTTCCAGGTGTAGGGGGGCTACAGTGTGCTATTCCTGTGGCCATCAGGGCTGCCCACCACAGCACCCCTCTATGAGACCCTGTTCCCCTCCTCCTTCCTCCTCTTCCTCTTTCTCCTTTTCCTTCTCCTCCTCCTCCTCTTCCTCTTCTCTGTGTTTTCTCTTCTTTTTATTATTATTGTGGAGGATCCAGTCCAGGGCCTTGCATGAGATTGGCACTCTACGCTGAGCTGCATCCCAGCTCTATAAGGTCTTAAATTCTCACCAGTTGTGATGGTGGGCCAAGGTCCACCCAGCTACTTGGGAGGCTGAGGTGGGAGGATGGCTTGAGCCCAGGAGTTCAAGACCAGCAAGACCCCAACTCAAAAAAGGAAAAAAATTCTCAGATTCTCTGTTCACCTCCCGAGGTGTCTACATGGGACATCTGCATAGGTCCAGTCTGGCTACAGAATTCCAAATGCACTACCAGCATCGTGGAGCACAGCATGCTCCAGGTCCCTTCCCCGAAGCTCTGCACAGTGCAGGGTGAGGCTGGTCACCCTATGGCTCATTTTCTGTCTTTTAATGTTCTTTTAATTCTCAGCAAATTCAGCTTTTATCCAGCAAGCACATGCTATTTTGGATAATGTAATCTTCAAAACACTTATCAGGTAGGATATTGGGATTTTTGCGGGGATGATTCAGCACCGCAGGTCCTCAGGTGGCCCTGGATTAACTCTAAGGTGCTGTCCTTGGGGTATGGCCCTAGGCTGGCAATGGTGGTCACTGCAAAAATGAGACGGACAGAGCTTCTTCTTAACGATGTTTACGTTGTTTAATTCGTTCTGTTAATTTTGATCATTCATTTTCTGTGGACTTCTTCTCTGGGAGCCAAAACTATTTTTTTCCTTCTGCATTCTTGCTCAGCTGTCCTTTCTCGATAACTAAGCTATCATTTATGCCAGCATCTTTAAGACTTTTTCTCTTAGTAGTCTCAAAGTGACATTAATTAGAGACATGAAATGATACCTCTACAATGGTGTCTCTGTGGTGGGGGATAAATTTCAAAAGTACTCCAAGGCAGCTCTTCAGGGCCCTGGCTGCCCTCAGCAGATCTGGCTTGTTTCTGACTCCACATCCTCACCAGGAATTTGCCGGAACATGTCCTGGACATGTATCTTGCTCATATATCAATTCTGTACTTGTTCAAGTGAGTCTAAACTTTCCTAAGTATCCATGGAAACTCAGCTACGTCTGTTCTAAGTGTTTGAGCTGTTAGCTGCCAATATTCAGGGAGCATCTAGTTTAAGGTAAGTAAGAAGAATGTGAAGAACACGAGGCCACTTCTCCTGTCCAACTCCAAGGTCACCTGTCACAGGCCTTGGTAGGTGATTGTCTTACAGCTCCTTCTGGTCCATAGCTGTTGGGACTGTGTCATAATCAGGCCAGACTTGACGATTCATGCTGTGTACCCCTGGGGCCCTCTCTGACCTAGGCTCTCCAAGCAGACAAGGTAGCGTCAGTGGCATAAACTTAAGTTGTGTTTTGAAACCACAGTCGCAGCATCCTGTAATTTTTGCAAATCTGTTTGAAGCTCTGTTTCCTCTGCCTTGGGGATGCCTACGTGGGTGCACGTTGTGGCTGATGTGGCCACATGGGGTCCCTCCCCAGAGCTCTGCAGCAGCGCCTAGGTCAGCTGCTCTTCATGTGCCCTCTGGGCAGCTGTTAACCCCCTCCTCCGTCCACTTTGCTCTGCCACAGCACCTAGCATTTCATACTGATGTGGCCCTTCATGGCCTTCTGTTTGCTCCACTGATACCTGGCATGCCAGTCACAGAGGTGGTGGTGGAGGTTTATGGATGCCTGGAGTGCATGGGCAAATGAGCCCATGTGGACCAAGAGGAAACTTGGTCTTTGCAGTCCTTTGAGAGTTGGTTTGATCTCTGTTAAATCAGTCTCTAGAAAGTTACTTGGTGTCTTCTGCCCAGTAGCCTGCATGTGGCATAGCAAGGTCTCTGCTAGAATGGCTTCAGTATCGTCACCGAGTCGGGTGTGCAGAGAAAGTCAACACAGCTTTCCCATAGTCTAGAGTCTGGTTTCTGCATTCTGCTTGTTGGCCTGCAGAATGAGGTCAGAAGGAAAGGCCAGTCCTTGAAACTTGGCTTTCCCATTTTCCTCTAGGTCATCTCTTGGGGAAAGGGCTCTCATTGAGATGAAACACTTTGACTTCAGAGACACTCATGACCACCCGCCCCCAAATGTGCTCATGCACATTCCAGACATGTCCTGTATGGAGCAGTTTGCCCTGGTTGATTACACTAAAGGGGATCTGTTTTGGGTGGTGTGATATCAGGACTCAGAAGGACTGTCCCTGTAAGAACTTGATGGTAGTTTCTGCAGCATTCTGTAGCTAAATCTCCACACTGCTGGAAGTGTTTGGAGGGCTAGCCCGGGAGCTCCAACCCAGGAGCTCCAACCCAGGTCCACACTGCTGGAAGTGTTTGGAGGGCTAGCCCGGGAGCTCCAACCCAGGTCCACACTGCTGGAAGTGTTTGGAGGGCTAGCCTGGGAGCTCCAACCCAGGTTACAGAGAAACGATTGTTTGGAGCACACTGTTTTCACAAGTTGAAGGTAGTCCTTCTTCATCCTATTTGACTTACCCACATTTAATTTTTTTCTCCTTAGGCAAAGTTTTCAAAATCATACATGTTCCATTCTCACAGAACCCAGAATTGAGTGGTTAACCTTGTAGGATCAACCCTACATGCAAATTCCATACTTAAAATCAGGATTTTTTCCAGTAATTCTGTTTATTTCTACTAAGTGTGCTAACCAGACACCTTGAAGGACTTTGCTACAAAGTAGCCAAAATAATCTCCATGCTGGGTGCTCACACTTTACCCAGTGCTTTTCTGGTATTATTCTCATAGTGCGTGGCTCTTGCTGGGGCTGTTAATTGGGTGAAAATAAACAAAACCATGACCACAAGATACTTAAAATCTTGAATGAAGGAATTGCTTGCATGTATTGAAGTTAGCTATCAGGACTTTGAAAAGCAGCACACCTCCCAGCAAGTCCCTGGCACTATGAGACTTAGGTACCAAAGTACCCTCAGTGGTACACTCTAGGTATACTTGGTACACTCTGGGTACACTCTGTGGTACACTTTGGGTACACTCTGCGGTACACTCTGTGATACTTTCTGGGTACACTCTGCATTACACTCTGATACACTCCAGATATTTTCTGGGTACCCTCTGTGGTACACTCTGGGTAACCTTTGCGGTGCACTCTGGGTACACTCTGTGGTACACCCTGGGTATACATACACTGGGTACCCTCTGTGGTACACTCTGTGATACTTTCTGGGTACACTCTGCATTACACTCTGTGATACACTCCAGATATTTTCTGGGTACCCTCTGTGGTACACTCTGGGTACCCTCTGCGGTGTACACTGTGATATACTCTGGGTATACTCTGTGATACTTTCTGGGCATACTCTATGGAACACTTTGGGTACCCTCTGCTTTACACTCTGTGATATATTCTGGGTACCCTCTGCGGTATACTCTGCGGTACACTCTGGGTATACTCTGGGTACGCTCTGCGGTACACTCTGCGGTACACTCTGGGTATACTCTGGGTACACTCTGCGGTACACTCTGGGTATACTCTGGGTACCCTCTGTGGTACACTCTGGGTATACTCTGGGTACCCTCTGTGGTACACTCTGGGTATACTCTGGGTACCCTCTGTGGTACACTCTGTGATATACTCTACGTACCCTCTGCGGTACACTCTATGATACACTCTGGGTACTCTGTGGTGTACTTAGGTGTGCAGGGTTCCCTTCTCCTGCAGCATTGACTGAGCCTTTTCCTGCCTGGAACTTGTCCTGGGGCACCTTCCCAGCCCCTGCCTGTTGCCTGGTGCTTGTTGTTTCTCCAGCCAGGACAAGCCCTGAGCAACAATGGTGGGTTCCTTCCTGACTGGAGAAAGCCCCTGTCCGTTTCCCTACTGTAAACTGCTCAAAACTCATCCTATAGCCTTCAGCTGCTCTTGCCCCACCATCTAGAATGTTAGCACGCTGAGGGTGGAGGCTTGCCTCTGCTCCCTGACAAAATTCCAGTGCCCACATGGGGGCCCGGAGTAGAGTGATGGTCAAGACTGTTTTTTGAAGAATGATGAGATGAATGAATGAATGAGCAAATGGAGAATCTGCATGAGTATCCTTCTGGGGTAAGGGGAAAATATCCTTTTGCTTCTGAAAAGCCAACAAAATAGGACTATGGGTTTTGTGACATTCCCAGCTGGGTAAGAAACATCTGTCTAAAGTCTTAGCATTATCTCCTGTAAAGTGTTCCTGAACAAGTAGGGGAAGAGGCCAATCATCTATCTGTGCCTCCACACCCCGTTATGAAAATGAATGGCTCAGCCTGGCACAGCAACCAGTCCCTCGTCACTTGCCCGGTAAAGGTCATCACCGAGCCCAGGAGCAATCCTGCCGAACGCGTTTCGCTGAGAAGTGCCCTTAATGAACTCAGTTGCTTTCTTTAGATGGTGTTGACAAATTAAATTTTATTGGCCTACCGGCTCCCCAAATGTGGTGACACTATAATTCTGGGGAGGCTCTGGCTATTAGGGAAGCTTTTAATGCTTGTTTTCATTACAAAGAATTAAAGTGAAACAGTAATGGTGGTTGGAAGAGAAGCATCTTAGCCGGGGGGGAGATTCAAACCGGGCGGCTGCTCCTCTCCCTGCAGAGCAAATGCCATCAGCCGGTCTCCCTGGCTTCCTTGCTCCAGCATTACTCTTTTCTTTGTCTCTCCCTAAGTCTCTGGCCCATCTCTTGGCTTGCTTCCTTGCACATGGAGCAGAGCCCGACAGGAGAAGGGAATGAATTCTCATTATTGTACATACATTATTATTACTGTCAGAAATGCATGCCGATTTGGAGAGAAAAATATAGAGATGATCACTATTATTAAGGCAAGACTTTTTTCTCCTTTAGTTTTTTATAATCATATTATCATAATATGCAAAAATCAAGACCAAGAGTAATTATTATTTTGTGTGCGGTGTGTCTGCCTATATTGTAAATGGGCCCAGACTTACATTTTCTTTCATACGTTAATGCAATCAGGAAGAAAGTGAGTTCAAAGTGATCACAGTAATGATACAAACACATCACTTGCCCCAGAAGGCACCGGGCGTAGTTGTTACTAGGAAAGACAACTTTTTAGGGCTGAGCTGAGGCCAAGTTGATTAACTTGTGTTCCTGGAGGAGAATTAAAGCTGAAGCTGCAATTTATTGAAAATTAATGAAAATGAATTTTGGTAGCACAGGCTACCAAACTAGAATGAAAATGAGCAGATCACACATTTTCCCTCGGGGCTGGCATTCCTCTCTACCTGAGCACTAGCACACGTGGTATAATGTACAGAGGTTTTAATTTGAAAATATTAATGTTGTGCATTTACCAGTTCTGCTAGTAAATATCCACAGAGGTTTTTATCATTTATTTATAGTTTTTATGTGTTTTTTTTTTAGATCAGTCTACTTAACAATTTTAAGTAAAAACTCATTCTTCTTGAAGCCTTGAGCTTTCTTTCAGTGGCCTGACCTTGCATTTGTTATTTAAACAAATGCTTCAGAACAGAACATTCAGAACAGAATATCATACCAGAACAGGAGTTTGGTATGATATTTTGTAAAATCCTCGATATCCAATTTTTAGACTTATCTTATGCTTTAACCAATGAAACCCTGATTTAAAAAAAAAATTTACTCTGTTCTTGGTTGCACTTCGCCCAGTTTTTAGATCATTTTCCCAATATCTCGATTCTTACATATTTTACTTCAAATCTGTTTTTAAACATACATTCAAAATTTGTTTTAATATTGTATTGAAAACGTTGCTTTCCTTTGTTTTCACATGAATTTAGATATCAATTTGAGGAAGTCAGAGCCAGATGGGTACTTGGTAGTCCTCCCATGGGCTGCTCCTGTCAATAAGACCCTGGGGACCAGCTTCCCCAGGCAGGAAGCTCACAGATCAATTGTACATCCTGCTACCCAGGTACCTGGACTTAGATCAATGGCCTTGATTTTTCTGAAATTATCCCACAGAAGGAATCCCTCTTAATGATTATGAGTCCTAAAAATATACTCTGGGGGCTGGAGCAGGGGCTCAGCAGTTGGAGCACTTGCCTGGCACCGTGAGGACTCTGGTTCAAACCCCAGCAGCACATATGCAAGTAAGTGTCATAGAAACAAAGGCCAGATGGAAAACTAAACAAAATCGATTCTGTCCTTCTCTTTCACTTTCTCTTAAACACACATGTATAAACACGCACATGCACACACGCGCGTGTGCGCACACACACACACCACACTTTGTTCCTGGGGTTCCTTGGAATGGTAGACCCTGCCCCCTGGTTCCCAGGAAGTATGCTTTCACCAGAATATGAATTAGCGTAAACCCCCACAGGTCTGGGGGCAGGAGCCTCTGTATACCTTTCAAGTAAGGGAGGAACCCAGATTCACAGTAGCAACAAAAAATGCCTGCCGTTTCTTTATACAGTGACATTGGGTCTGCAGTTTGAGGAAACTAAGGGGTGAGTGCTTAGGCGTGACAAGCCTGGGTGACATTGTGACTCGACCATTTTCTGCCATCTTTTAACCTTGGGGAAGGTACTGAGCACCCCCAAGCTTTAGTTTCCTGATAGCAATCACTCCTACCTTGAATTGTTATTTTAAGGGTTAAATAAAACTGTATGACTGGCATGTAGGTGCGCACATAGCTGAGCTTTGTAGGTGCTCTGCCAAGGCACTCACTACACTGGAACACTCCTGGCCAATGGGAAATGTAGCACATACCATTTTTCCCCATAGTTTAGGAGAAATTGCATAGGGTTTTTTTTTTTTTTTTACGTGTTTGAAAACTAGAACTTACATTTCATCTTTTTTTAAATCTCAATTCTTGGTCACAAATCCATAAATTCCATAAACGTTCATGTCATGCCTTGAATTGCTCATTTTATCTGCAAATGGGATGTCTGATTTGCCTAGTGGCTCAACGGTGAGGTTTTTATTCACCTACCAACTTGAAAGGCTGGGGAGGTATTGGAAAGCTATTTTGGCATTCTGCACAGGAAGATTATTTAAATTACATTTTCAAGTATGTGTGATACCTACATGAAGCCCAGAGCAAGAATGTGAGATGTGTTTTATATTCCTACAAATACATTTTACTTTATTTTTCAAATTAGGGATGGAAAGGCTTATTATTTTTTTCTACAACTTAAGAATAGTATTTACAAAGTTATCTAAATATAAGCTATAGAAAAGGCTCACCATGATCCTGTGAATATCACAGCGCTTCTAAGAACACATTAGAAGGAATATGTATGTGCTATTTCTAAAGCAGAAAAGTAATGGGTAAACTTGGACTTCAGGACTTGAACATTCAATCACAAATGGGTTGCATTCGAAAGGGGAAAAAATGGTTTCCCTGAAAACTATTCAGAGTCTGCAACCTTGAAGGACCAAGGCCGACTCCAGACTCCAGCGTTTGGAAGAGAAAAGCAATTGATGATGTGTCGAGAGGATAAAGCAAGTGGGATGTTAGGACCATCGAGCAGCTTGACAGATCTGGAGGGGGCGTTTTTCTGTCCTTCTCATCATCTGAAAACTATTATAAGTATTTTAAGATGGGCTGAAATTGCCATCTCTTTTGCCGTTCCTGTAGAATATATTCTGTGGTCTTTGGGGTTCCTTTGTTCATTTGGACCCTCTTCCTTTCATGTCAGAAAATGTAGCCCAGGGAGCATGGGCTGGGATGATCTGGATGTCAGCAACTTTGCCCATGACCCCAAATAAATGTGTACTTTTCTCTGAAAACGAGTACAAGACATGCTGCCCCCATTCTGTAATCCTAAAGCCCTCCTCACTCCAAATAAACAAGCCCACAGAAGAAAGGCAGAGAAAAGCAGCTGGCCTGTCATGTCTGTGCCCTTGCATCACCTCTGGCACCTTTGCGCTGGGAGGGCTGCTTCTCAGTAAGCAGGCAACTTCTAGGGCCAAGGTGTGACTGAGCACTGTCCCGTTCCAGGGATTAGGTCCCTGTCTCCTGCATTTCATCTTGGCTGTGTGCTCAGGACTCTGGCACGGAGGAAGAGACAAGGGTTCAGAGGGGTTGGAAACCCAGCCCTGCAGTCGGGGGTGGGTTAGCGTCACCTTCCCAGCTTTGTACTGACTGACCACAGTCATCTGCCCTGCTCCCCTCCTGAATCTCATGTTCTGAGAATGGAGAAAGCCGGGCCCGGTAGGCTGACCTCGGCCGGCTGGTGGGGGTGATTTAAAATGTGTTGGGTCACAGTAACTGTGGAGAGAGACGCGGAATGGGATTTATCAAGAACGTTAGAAAATTAAGTGCTGGTATTTTCATCCTGTGCAAATGGAGAGTGCGAAGGGGCCGGAGGAGCACTCGGCAGAAATAAGAACCTTTATGCTTCTGATCTCGCGCTGGGCGCTGCTTCCTCTCTGCTGCTCACAGTGCCCTGCTTTTCTATGATACAAGATGCCAGGACACTGCACATTTCAGAGGTCCAGACGGAGCTTTTTCAGTACTACCGAGGTGGGTGAGGGACTGCCAGATGCCACCCCCCTTCCAGTGCGGCCGTCCCAGCTGTGCGGCTGGAAGACTGATCTCAGCAGAGGGGGTAGACTTGGCAGAAGCAACCCAGGCATTCTTCTAGACACTGCAAGCCAAATAAGGATGGGATCGCCTCGCTGTGCCCAGCTATCCCTCAGCTCTCGGAGGGCTGAGTTGGGGGAGATGATAAGTCGGAATCTAATGGAAGATCTTCACAATTCCGTGGTGTTTATGCCGTGGCTACAGCAGAGCTGCACAATTTTCCATGCCGGGTCTTTCTGCTCTGTGACTTAAACAAATTAAACTGTCCCCTTATGCTTCCTCCATAATTGTGATGCAGTATTTATTCTGTTTGGGCATGGGTAATTAGAGCAAATTCCGAGAGATTTCTCATCCCCGGCAGATCCTCCTGAAGAATGCCTAATTCTGAGTGATTTGTCCATATACGGACATGAGCTGGAGCAAGCATATCATTCCTACCCATCTAACATCGATGTCTAGGTTACTGCAAGTCGCAGCTACAGAATTTCTTGTCGTGACCCTTTTTACAGTTTCAAGAGATGCTGTCATATGAATTATACATATAAATTACATGTATGCATGTTGAAAACACACACAGAATTTCAAAGCCAGACCACAAACGTTGTGTAGGCTGGTGAAGAATTAAACACATAGTTGGATAAACTGAATATCCATGACCTGTGACCTCAGAGGCAGGTCCCCAGTACATGACTGCTAGGTCTGCTCAAGGCCTGGCATGGTGGTCAGCATGTAGGAGATGCTTAGTAGGAGCTTCTGAGCATGGGGCTGAATGGTGGACCAGCACTTTGGGCAGCCATACACTCTGGATGGTCAGCACCCATATTCTAGCCTGGGTTCCAGTGAAGTCATTACAGCTGCAAACCATGTAGTAGGCGTCCCTAAACTGTGGCCATGGCTCAGTTCTGGCTTCTGCCTGGTTTTGTTAGTTTTATTCGGACCCAGCCATGCAAGTCATACGTGGATTATCTGTGATTGCTTTCAGGATTCGATGGCAGAGCTGAATCCCTGTGATTCTCTGTTTCTGTTGTCTATGCCCCATGAGAGGAAGTGACTGTGAAACCCTAGCAAGCCCAGGTTCCTGTAGAGGAGTTCTCACCTCTTGGATATACATGCCCTCCTGGGACCCTGCCTTCTCCTGTGGCCATGCCCACTTTTTAGTGGTTAAAGGGAGAAGGGAAGTTCAGCAAGCATTCATGTAGGACTCTGCCTCAGCTGGGTATTGATGATGTCCTTTATTAATATCTTCCTGCCTTAGCCTGTCAGAACTGCCCTCACAGAGCCCCTGAATTTGGAGGTGATTCTCAAAGCTGCTTTTTTACCTCTGTGTGTCCTGAACTCGGAGAACTAGGCCTTGGTCACGTGGAAGGGGCCCTTTCTCAGAAGGAACCTGAGTAGCAGGGAGCTGTCCCGACAGCAGCATGGGGAAACAGTGGATCACTAGATTCATAGCTTTTCCTGCACAATGTTGGACCCCTTGGGCTTGCCTGTTACTTAGGATTTCTCCTTTGAAGCCATGGCCTCATATTTGCCCTGATTCAGTACAGCCACAAAGCTTTCTGACTTCATCCCTGTCTGTTTTGGTCATGTTATTGGTCTGGCAAGGCCTGGGACCCTCTGAGCCCCTGCCACGGCCAGCAGGTTGCATACAGCAGATCTGGAGACCTGACCAACAGCAGAGCCTGCGACACTGTGGGCGGTGGCGGATCCTGACCTTGGGCTTACTGTCCTCAATAGCTTCTACGCTGGCTCCCATCCTTCTCTGAACACCCAGCATCATTAGACTGTCATCAGCCAGTGATCTCCAGATGCTAACATGTTTGGGGTGGGCAATCTCCACCCAGGGTGCTGTTGGAGCCATACCAGCGTGGTTGGCATTTGCACAGGTAGTTCTGATGCCCCAAGGCCACCTAGTCTGCAGATTCCCCATCCAGGGGTTCACTAGCTGCTATCAGGAATTACCATGGTGCTGAGATTGGTTGGCTTTTCAAAATTCTCTGCTTTGCCTACCCCATTCTAGCCTTCAGTGACTATAGTAGTCATTTAGGTAGACTGTGTGACCCTGAACTTTCTGAGAAGAGAGAGGAATGGTACTGAGAGGTTTGAAATAAGCAGAATAACTCTTGGCCTTCGTGAGAGCCAAGCGATCAGATGCCGAGTGATTTTAGTGAATTGCTCAAACCTTTTAGGGCACTAAAAGGCTTGGTTTTGAATCCTTTCTGCAGACCTACCTCCTCCCGGAATGTGTCCTAATGAAGTGCACTTTGTAGGGCTGTCCATTCTTCTGCATTGTGAGCTAGTTACAGGTAAGGGTTTGTAGCTACCATGTTTAGCAGATACTACTCCTACCCAAGAGGAGACAAAATGGAAGCTCTTTGAGGTTAAATAACTTGCCAGAGATGAGAAGTCTCTCTGTTGAGGCCTTTCAGAAATTTACACAAGCAAACGAGATTAATCAGTCTCTTCTGAAAAATGATTTGGATGCTACTGAAATTTTGGTCATGGCTGGTAGCGCAGAAATTTCTTCAGAGTTAAGAACTATTGAGATGGGCTTGTCTGACAAACTCAATAGTGACAAGAAGTCCTATTTAAAAGATTATACATTAAATATGTTCCAAGAAACCTAAGTGGCTGAGGGCCACAGGCCAGATTCAGAGAGCTTTGGCTTCCACAGCTGTCCCAACGCTGGGCAAAAGAGCAGATTCAAGGCCTCTTAAGGGGCAGGACAAGCTGGGAGCAAGATGGGGAAATTTAGGATTCAAAGTCATAGGCTCCAGGGGGCCTGGCCTCACCAGGATCATACTTTATTGGCTTTACTGGAGGTGAGGGTGGGTGTGAGGGCAGCAGTTGACTCCACCCAGTTTCTAGCATTCCCCAAAGTTAATGACATATGTTTTAGAATGCTTTCTTCTGAAAACTGTAGATCTTTTAACTTGGTCATTCGATCCTTTGTCACATTGCCAGGTGACTATATTATAATCTGTATAGAGTGGCTGCATTTCCCTAGTTCTTATCTTGAGCTGCAACTCAGACATCTGTCTGGATCAAGTGCCTGAAGGGAGCCTTGTGAATACCACCTTCTCAAGTGGCCCTCCAGGACTGGCCCCCCAGGGCTTGGCTGGGTGCTCAGAGGAGCAGTGTGATAAACTTTTAGGATCTTGGATCTGCTGGAAATTGGCTGTGGTTTCACCAAGGAAATGAGCAGATGCTCCCCTGCTCCCCTGGAGCCAGTTCCCAGAATTCTGGGGGACCCCGATCCAGGAGGGGCAAAGAAAGAGCTTGCTTGTGCTATGCCCTCCTCAGAAGCTGCTGCTTTCTCTAGTATTCTGACATGGAAAGGAGGGTGGGAAGCTTTAGTGATAACTGAGCATTAAGTAGGAGAGGGCACCATGATGGTGGACTTGGCACTTGAAACCTTGATTCATCACCCTCTGCATCCAGAGGGCTCCAGGCAGGTGGGAATGGTGTTCTAGAAGAAGACATGGGGGTCCACTACCGGTCAACCCTGTCCATCTACTGTGAGCTTGCTGGTGGGGCAGCAGCTGGACTGGGGTTGATTTAAAGCAAAACAATCCTTCACTTTGACTTAAGGTGCACAGGCCCCACCTCAGATGGCTCACAGCCAGGCATTCACTGTTCTGAGGTTTGGAGTGAAAGACTTCTCATGTTGAGAGTTGTCCTCTCTCTGCAATCTCATGCACGTTGCTTTTAGGCACTTTAAATGTGGCCACTGTGACCGAGGAACTGAACTTTCAGTTGTGACTAAGAAATGTGACTTTGAGTTTCAGTAGTAACATGTGGCTGGTGGCATCTATGCTAGAGCTGGCAGCCTGTGTCCCCAGTGTGAGGGAGTTGCATTCATCTTGCTGGACTCAACTGTGGGGCTGAGTGACATCGCTGGCCAAAATGGTCAGTTCTTAGGCACTGGCAGACACCCACCCAGCCAGGTGCATCTGCCACTGGGCAGCATCCCCGAGAAGGTCACCCATATAGTCCTCTCCCAGCCATGGGAGTGACAGTCAACTCCTCCTGTGCCTGCCCAAGTCATTAGAGCTAGAATTCCCACCCAGATTTGCCCTACTAAACAAAGCCATTGTGCTGGGGTAGAGAGTCTCTGAGAAGCCAGAGGGCACCATGCAAATGAAGTTCCAGCTGAACTAGTGGCATCTGAAAGAGCCACACATGCAGCACCATTTCCCTGTGCTGGGGTATTTATTCATGGTTGTGTGGCTGTCACAGAGTTCCCTTGGCACGTGCCCCGTGAGGATGCACATTTGCTTTTATGCCATTTGGTGAACTCTCTTTCCCATCTGGCGATGTTGGTATCTTCCTAATTTCTGTCTAGTTCAAGTTATTCCCAGCTCAACTCTGTCTGAGTTGGTGATGGAATCACCTTCTGAGCTTGTAGCTTTTCTGGGGGAATGAGGTCTGTTGGTCAAGGGACCCTGATATCACCACCTCCTCCTCCTGTGTTGTTGGATATGTACACACTCATGTCTGGAAGACTGGAGTGGGATGGAAATGGACATATGAACTCAAGATTGACAAAGGCTTTCTCAGTATTCTATCAGGTTATCTACTGATCTCCTGCTCGATTACATTTGGCTGGCAAATCTTTTGGCTTAATAGCAACAATGCAGTTTTCCTGAGTAAATCAGAGGGGATGCTGTTACGAATTCACTCCTTGTCTCAGCTGGAGCAGACTGAAGCCAGGCAAGATGTGTACCAGGTCCCTTGCCAGTGGAGCAGCACCAGGTCCTAGTCTCCTGCTTTGGCATACAGAGGCTGCTGCTTCTCCATTGCTTGCAATAAGCAAACACTAATTTAAGCAGAGCAATCCTCTGGAGGAACTCGGTGCCTGGGTGGTGTGCTGCCCTGCTAGTGCGCTGCCTGGCCTGCTTCTGCTGGCTCCCAGCTCATGCAGCCCCCAGTGTGAAGGGTGCAGAACACCTCAGGTGGCAGAGTACTGCCTCAGACCCAGCCTGCAGAACACTGGCTGGAGGAAAGCTAGGTGTGGTAGGGGGGTGCGTGGGAAGGTGCAGGTGTGGCAGTCCAAACAAAGGCTGGCCAGCCATGGGCACTGTTTGGAGAAGCCTGCAGCCTGAGTGGCACTGGCTGTTGTCTCAGCCTAACGCCCTACCTGGCTTACCGGGGGCTTCTCAGCTGCAAGGCTCGATAACTGGGTCTCTCTTTACATCGTTCATTTTCAAAGATGTTGCTGCACAATTTCAGCTTCACAGAATGGTCTAGTCCAGCAAGCTCTTATCAGTGCTAGACAGTGCTGGCTGTGAACTTGGTATGGTTCTCTCTGCAGCCCAACTGGACACATGGGGCCACCCAGTCTCCTAGTCATATACAAATAGCACCTGCTGAAGGTGTTTTGTGTGTTCTGGGAAATGAACGAGAAACATGTTGTCTTTTATATGAAACCTTACACAGTCCTGAATGTCAGTGTGGTCCCAATTATTCACTATTAGCTCCTAAGTCAGCCTGTAGTTTTCTAACACCATCTGAGGATGTTTTCTCTTTCATAATATAAATGATTCTTATTCAGATAGTTTGGACTGGCCTATGTATTATACATTATCAAGGTCATCAACTCTTAGCCCTGGTAGATTAAGAGGAACTATCCATCAGTTCATTCAAAACACAAGGCCAGGCAGGCGAGTCTGCACCGAGAAGGGGAATCTGCCATGAGGCCTGTCCCTTTAGCCCAATGTGCAACCCCTGACAGCTTGCTGCCCATTCACGGAAGTGCTGGCCTGGGCCTCCCTCCATACGGATCTCGGCTTCGGGGGCAGCAGGGGATGGGCCCACAGAGTGCACAAGCCGCGGGGTGTGTACATACCCTTCCCGATGGGCCTCTCCTTTCTCCAGCTCCTGAATCACCCCCAAGAGCACTTTGATGGTCTCCTGGCTGGAGCTGATCAAGTTCTCCATCACCTGGAGCTGTGCCTTGAGGTCCACCACTTCTGTGTGAGGCACAATTTGTTGGCATTCTTCATCCGCCGCCACAGCTGTGGGAGTGGGCTGAGTCTGTGGGGGCTGTTCGCTACATTCGGGGGACAGGCACTGCGCCGGGGGCGCCTGCAGCCCGTTGAGATGTGCGGCTCTCCTCTGCTCCTCATCCGCAGGGCAGAGGGACCACTGGCTGGCAGCAGCAGAGTTCGACAAGCCGGGCTCGGGGGCCCTGGCACTGGTGGCAGGTGCGTACACGGTGGCGACCTCTGTTTTAAACACTCTGCCATGGCTGGGCAGAGCGTGCTCCTCGGAGTCAGGGGTCCCCGGGTCAGACTTTCCTGTCCCCTGCAGCTGGGGAGCAGGCTCGCGGGAGGGAGGCCGAGAGGAGTTCTGCAGAGGGCCCTCTGGATGGACAAGCACTTCAGGGTCTTTGCAGGGCTCTGCACAGTTGACCCCGGGCGGCCGGTCCAGGGCATTCACGTGCTCGTGCGAGTGGAACACCAAGGCCGTGGTCTTGTGAACCCGCCCTGCACACGGCCGGGCCTCCTCCATGGGGCTGGCCTGGGTCTGATCCTTGGCCTCTGCTAGGAACCCATTGTTCTGGCTTTTGAAGGGATCTGCAGCCGGGAGGCTTTTGAGGTTCCCTTTCTTGCGGTCCAGAGGGAATGTCTGGTAACACTTTCTGAGGTCGGGTGAGGTCTGCACGCCTGTGCTCTTGGTGACGTTGGGGATGGAGCGGCGTGCGGGCACCGTCATGTACTTGCGATAGGCCGCTCTGCAGGACACGGGCTTGGCCTCCTGCTTCTCTCCCTGCTGTCCCGAGGAGAGCTGCGTGTCCCTCTGCTCGCTCTGGGCCTCGCAGATGTCCTTAAAGCGCACCTGCAGGGCTTTGTTCCGTTTTTTAATCTGCCGGTTGGGATCCAGGGCGTATTTCATCTCCAGGGCCAGGCAGGCGGCCGGCTCCACATCACTCTCGGGCGTTGCAAGTAGGCATTTGCCGGGTTCCTTACTGACCATGGTTCCTGCAGTCAGAGACAGCAAGAGAGGTGTCATTGGATCAGAAAAACACAGGCAAACACCGGCGGCAAGGACTTCTAGCCGAAACTACAACTTCAGACTCCCTAATTATTTTTAAACAGGTGAGGTCGGCCTTTCTGTTAAGGAAAATTCTGGCGGGGAGTTGCTGGCAGGCACAGCCTGCACCGCTGCTCAGAGGTGAAAGCCTGCTTGCCTCTCCGCGTGGCGTACACCAGTTTGCTTTTGATAGTAACGCATGTTTCCCCATTAGCCAAACCTGCTCTGCACTATTCATCAGGAAGCCCCGAGATGCTGCCTCGCCCGCTCTGCAGATTCCCCTTTCACATGTGTGTCTCCACTTGTTGGCAGATGGTTCACCAAACGGAACTTCCTAGGTTTAGGTTTTTCCTCTTTTTGAGGATGACGTGATCAATCTATTATTGGAATGCAAGAGATCTGTTGTTTGTAAGGCTGACTGGGATTCTGAGTCCCTGCAGATACATGAGAAGGAACTGACAGGAATTTTTGATTTAGGTTGGCTGTGGCCCGTCCCCAGGGGAAGCTGGCCACATGCCTGGCCAGTAGTGCCATTAGGACACGTTGTGCATATGAGGTGTGCTTCTCGTGTGTTAACTCCAGGCATGAAAGGCGCATGGGGTTCCCTGCATCTACAAAGAGAGCGGTAGCCACTCCTGCCTTTGATTTCACAGAGGGTGGTATTTCAAAGAATAAAAGACATTATTCATTCTAGAATCAAGTTTTGTGTTTTGATCACAGCCTCTGAAAATGAAAACAATGGTGGTTGTTTCAGGCCTTAAGTACTGAAAGAAAACAAAATCACGAGGCGGCTTTATGTTAATCATGCAAATTCATCTTGGGCTGAATTATTAAATGCAGCTAAAAAGATGCAGGTGGCCGATGATTCCTCTTGGGGAACACCAGTAGGCGAAATGCCCTCACTTTATCAGACGGATCCGCAGCTGCTCATTGTACCTGGAAGAACTTTCCCGAGGGCTGAACTTAGAGAAAGATAATACAGGTAATTCTGTTGTTTGGGGCCTAGGCTGTGTTTGTCCCCTTGCTTTTGAGATGAAAACAGTGAAGCTGCTGGGGTCGGAAGGGCCCTCCCTGCGTATGGCTTGGCAGCTGGGACAAGAGAGGTAAGGTCATCGATACCAGCCAGCAAGAGCTGCAGTGCCTGGCTGAGTGTTGATAGACCTTGGGCACTGCCCTGGACCCTACAAACCCAGCCCAGAGACCTGTAGCGCCAGCTGTAAGAATCTGTGGGCCAGAACCCCTGCCAGTCTGTGTGTGGAAGTCTAGGTCCCTGAAGGTCAATGCCACATTCCCATTTCAAGAAGAAAACAAGGATTTGGAGAGGTTAAGTTGCTTAACACAGAGAAAGCATAACCGGGGACAAGACCCTGACCCACCAGACTGCACCTCCAGTTTCTACTGTGTCCAGCAGACAGAGGCCCCATGCCTCCCTGCTCCTCAGTCAGCATCGCAGGCCGATTAAGGGGAAGAAGAGAGCATACTTCATGGTTCCTGTCTGGGAGGGTGTCATTTACCTGACCTTCTCTGCAGCAGGGTGCTCTGTGCAGACCACCACCAGTGCTTACTTAGTGACAGGGTCAAATATAAACCAAATTGCTAATGTATTACGCCGTGAACTAACTGGCAGTGATGTTTGAGGATACCGGAAAGTCATCTCTGCAGCTTGTGATTTAGATCAGGCTGGGGTTCCTAGTTGCTTCGCCACTGATGTTTCGGGCTGGGCAGCTGGTGGTTGTGGGTGCTGTCCTGTGCGGGGGAGAGTGTCCTACAGCAGCAGCATAGAAGTAGCATTCCCTCCTCCTGGTGTGACAACTTGAGAACTCTCTAGAGGTTGCCAAATGAGCCCTGGGGACATAACCACCCCAACTGGTGCCCCTACACCAGCCATTTTGGCCCTGGATGCCGCAGGCTCCAATGTGTCACCCCACAGTGTCCTGCTTTCAGACTTGCAGAGAAAGCAAAGGCTGTTTGGTGCTTTCCCAGGTGCTGGGGAGATGTGGAGACCTCTGTAATTTGAAACCACCAGCAGGGTGGTTGCACAGAGCTGGGAAGAAGAAAAGAACAGTCCCATCAATACCCTGGCTCCCTTCACAGAGGCCTCCATTGTGCATGGTGGGTGGGGTGGGGAAGAGCTCCCAGGGGAGATGATAGGTACTTTTAGAGACACTTATCCCTACAGGTTAAAAAGATGCACACAAAAGAACTTGATGAGGTGCAGAATATGGGAAACGGGGCATAATAAGAAAATGAAATCTTAACCCCAGTCTTATCTCATATTCATCCTGGAACTGACTTCGCTGTCCAGGTGTGTCAGAATGTATTGTGCTATCCTTCTGCAGAAGACCTTCCTACTAGGGAAAATTTGAAAGAGAGAGCATTTTTACAAGAAGCAATTTACTAGTAATTTTTCAGCCTTTTCCCTGCCACTACTGAAAAATGTGTGTCTGAATAAGTTTGTCCTGCCACGCTATTCATCACCTCTATTCGCCAGGAACTGCACTGAAATAATGTTCTTACATCACTCTGCTGGTTTGGAAAGATATTCTGAGTGTTGGACCCAAACATCAAATCCATAAAACAAATCAGAGAAATTAATAGCTGGTAGCAAAACAGTAATAATAATAATAGAAATTCTAATCCCTTCTCTGCTTTACTGAGTTACTAAGTACATAAACACTAATGCCTTATTGGTAAAAATGCTGGTAATACTTAGGAGTCTTGATCAACTCGGCTGGTTGGAAGAAGTAGAAATTGAGTTGACTTCTCCTCTAGGGAAGGTTTCTACGGACTTGTGTGGTTGATTGTTTTGGCCGTAGATGAGACTGTGGCTTCCTTTGGATGGCTGGGTGACATTTCCTGAGGCTTTCAAATGGAATTTTCCTGGATGTTAGGAATTCCCAAGGTGGACACATCTATGCAGGCTCTGTTGGGGGATCAGGATTATTGGGGTTCCATTAAGAGAACGACTCTGTCCTGAAATCAAATGATGTGCCACCCTGGAGACTGTCCATGGGACAAGGGCAGCCTTCTTGTGCTCTGCTTCTTCATTCCTTCACCCATCCATTTCGCAAGTGTGTTTCGGTGTCGTGTCAGTGTGCCACACTCCTGCCACAGACTTCTGTGTCCTAAAGAAATGCCGTGAACACTGCACCCTGTGTTTTCTCATTTGACCCATGACCGCCTCAGGGGGAGGACTTGTCATCCTCACACTGTAGACACAGGCACTCGGTTTTCCTCTGTAACTTGCCTGCAGTCACCCAGCCAGCGGGCTGTACCCTGAGACGGTATGAAGCCCACACGCTGAACTACCACGCTCATACAGGGATTCTGTCACCTGAACCCACCTGTGGTCACCTTCAAAACAGATCAAAAGCAGATGTTCAACAAGTGATTCCCTAGCCTGTTGCCAGGATGTGTAACATGGCCCCAGAAACACACCTGGCCCTGGCTCCCCTGAAGTCTGGAGCGAGCACGAGACCCACAGGACACCCGTAATGCCTGGCCTTGGCAGGACTGTCTCTGGAGCCGTGCACTCTGGTCCTCCGAGTTACTGTCCAGGTTCTCTAGCAGCAGGATTCATACAGTTTATTTTTCCTAAGAAAACTGTGGTTCAGAATTCACTGGACTGCCCGCCTGGAGAGGGAAGTACCGGCGGTGGCAGAGTGCGTTGGGCCCAGGGAGCACTAGATGGTGAGGAGCTGTTCAGAATATAAATGTCTTAATTACTTTCAAATTAAATTTCATAATCAAAGGTGAGTTGTAAATATATAAACCCTTTATTTTTAGTGATGTAGACTCATCTCTGCATGCTGCTTAAATTTATAGCATGTTAAAAATGTTCATCCCAACTTAAAGGGGTGAGAAATGGAAGCAACTAAATGCCTAACAACAGGTAAACAGTTAAGTAAATTACAGCATGAAGTCACTCTGTGCAGCCATTAAAATGATAATTATGAAGATTATTTAGTGTCAGAGGTACCCACTTACGAAATAATGTCTAGATGTAATAAAACAGTCTACCAGATTTTACCAGAAAAAAATTGTGGTGATATTAAGATATTTGGAGAGATTTATTTGTCCATGTTTTGAAATTTTGGGGGAGACAGAGGTAAATGTTGTTGGCTTAAGCCAGGGGCAAAGGCAGTGTGCTCACCCAGCAACCCTGTGCACATAGGGACGTGTGTCAGAATGAAAAAAACCAGAAATGGTCAGATTCGGGTGCAGCGAGTTTCTCCTGAGTATCTTTCACTGTTCTGAGAGTGGCCTGAATCAGGAAAGAAAATGAATTTTAAAACTGTGTGTGTGTGTGTGTGGGTGGACATATGCCTAGGTGTGCACATGCGTGTGTACTTTTTGTCATGGATGTGGACTGAGTATGCAGAAGAAGGTGTTTGTTGTCAAGAAAAAAAATATTGTTAGGGATTACTTTGCCATTCATTTTAATTAGAAATAGATGGGACGGAGCTGTCATCTGCACTTAGTATAAACTGCGACGTCAGGGGGATTTATCAGCTGCCAAGGGAGGCCCTCCCAGGGTGCTGTGCCTTCTTCCCAGGTCTGCTCTGACCCACAGCATTCAGCTCTGGGATGTTATGCGCATGTCATGACCCTGCCTACTGACAGGCAGGCAGGTGGGGAGGCAGAGCTTACCAGCACCAGGGCCCTTGCCCTGATTCATCCCACAGCTAGGCAGGTGGTCTGATGAGTGTGGAAAGGAGCCATGGGAAATCATTGGTTTTACAAATGGCTTTCCCCTGTTGACACACCTCAGAGTCAAAGATGCTGGCTGGAGTTAAAGATTAATTAGGCTGGCCTTTTCTTCCATATGCTGAGGCCATACCCGAACGGTGGGCCATGAAGAGTGGGCAGGGGTGAAGATGCACCTGCCAGTCTTGAACATGCAGCCCCTCTGTGTGCAAGGTCTCGCTCACTCAGTGAACTCATTTGTGTTGTGAAATAAATAACGCAGAGACCTGTTTTATAGGCACCAGTTGACTCTTCAGAACTGGAAGCTGTCTTTCCTTGGGGCGAAGCTCCCTGCTGTAGATTCTGAACGGTGCCTTAGTTAGATTCATTATCCAGCTTAATTTCTGTTAATACACAAAAATGATATTTTCCAGGCATTTGTTCTCTCTGCAGAGGTCACTGATTAAGAAGATTGAAAAAGGGCAACAAAATGAATTCAGTGCCCTTCTGAGATTGAGCAGCGAGGGGTTGCTCACAGTGAAGGGCCATGGCCCATCAGAGGACACATACAGAGGTCACGCCCTGCTCTCTTGATGGGTGGATGACTGCAGTGGAGCCTTGCTTATTAAGATCTGATGAGGAGCTGGAGCAGTGACTCAGAGGTTTCAGCACTTGCCTGGCATGTGAAAGGACGTGGGTTCGAACCCCACGTACACAACAAAGTATCTGGACAATGAAAGCTACATGAAGAACTAAATAAAATTAATTTTCTCTCTCTCTCTCTCTCATCATCCCTCTCTCTCTTAATAAAAAAAGAACTGAAGACCCTCAGGTGTGGTGGTGTATAACTATAATCCCAGTGGCTTGGGAGTCTGAGGCAGGAGGATTATGAGGTGGCTTGGGGGTCTGAGGCAGGAGGATTATGAGTTCAAAGTCAGCCTCGGCAATTTAGTGAGGCCCTAAGCAGCTTAGCAAGACCCTTTCTCAAAATAAAATATAAAAAGGGCTGGGGATGTGGCTCAGTGGTTGAGCATCCCAGGGTTCAATACCCAGTGCCCAAAACATGAAAGCATGAAGCAGTGATGAGCATTCAGTCTGTAGCTGGGAGCAAGGTGCTCGTGGAGCCCAAAGCAGGTTTCCAGGCAGAAGAGAAACCATCTTAGCTGCTGCCTGGGTTCATTCTGATCTCCATTTTCGTAACACACATTTAACAAACAAAAGTCCTAGCTTTGACTACATCAGGGACATATGTAAACCACTGTTGCCACAGAGGTGTTCACTGGCCTCCCCTGAGAGCAGACCAGGGAGCGAATCCCTGCTACATGGGATGGTTGCTTTCCCCTTGCTGTGGAGGTTCTAGAAGGACCTGGCAATGGCTGTCTTCCATGGCCCAGAAGTCCCTCTTCATTTATGTTTCACTATTTACTTAGTTCTTTGAGCTCCAGTTTGTACTGATGTTAACCTTTGCTCATCCGCTGTCCAAACGGAATCTAAATTACTGGAAATGAATTAGCAAAATTTTATGATGTCGGTGAAAATCAACTGGAAAAAAGGATTCCTCCAAGTGAGACATTACATCAACTTTAAAAATTAACCTTATTTGCAGCAGTTAGCTTTACTAACTAATAACAGCCAAAAACAGTAGAGTAAATTTGACTCCAACAACTTAAATCATCCATAAAAATAGCAATGGAACAGATTCCCAGTTTTTCTAGCCTTCCCCATCAGCATGGCAGTCACAGTGAGACACAGGACTGGTTTGGGTATAGCTTATGGGTATAGTTAGATGACCATCACAAGCACCGTTTCCCCTGTTCACCGGGTGGTTCCAGTAAGCAATAATCAGATGGTCATTTGGGGCCCATAAAAGGTTGGAGTTGTTAAGAATTGGGAGGACACAAAGAGGTGGCCTCCTCTTTTTGGACTGAATGGGACTCTCACTCCCATGGACACATGCTGGAGTAGACTTAGGGAGCACTCTGACTTCTTGATCAACTCTTCTGAAAACATACACATATATACTACATATATATCATACACATGACTACTAAATGTTATGTTTTGATTCAGGGTATAACTGAACTATACGGAATTTTTTCTTTGGTTTAAAAAGTGACTTTTGTTAGAAAAGGATGCTTTTCCTGCTGCTCTTAGTTTAATCTGAGGGCACCATATTGGAACACCCAGGGCAGGATTTCTGCTTGCAGGTAACTGTTTCCTTGAAATCATTCAGAGTTCGAGATGCAATCTGTCTTTCTCGCAAGATCAAAGCAAGTGCCCCCCTGCCACCTTCAGAAGGATCCCAGCCTGCTGTATTTTCCTTGGTTTGGCCAAGACCGTGCAGTTCTGGGTTTACTGCAGAGGCAGGCGGCTCAGCCAAGAAGAGACAGAGCCATGAGCGGTTTTTATAATAGGGTTCTATTTATAAGACCATAGCTGAACGTGGAAACGCTACCCTGCCCTAGGAGCCCATGTGCACAGTCCTGATGAGGATGTAGGGAGCTACCGTTTGTGATCTTCATGCTTCCCACAGTCTCTTAGTTGTGATCTAGTGTGGAAGCCTGTCTGTCTTGGTTTGAAACCTTGAGGTTTTCCTCTGATTCATGGGCTACAAATGATGTGGGGATGGTTTAATCTAGAGTCGAACAGAAGGATGTGAATTAAGAACCACACAAAGTAGAGGGCTCTTTTCTCCTTCCATTGGAGCTAATGGGCAGGGAGGGAGACCTAAGGAATCATCCATCACCCTGAAGAAAGATGTCTTCGGTCTGATCGAAACTTAGGGCAGGCTGTGGGAGAGCACGCAGTTAATTCCTCCAGATATGGCAATGGACAGTTCTGAGCAGAATGACCGACAGTTACTAATCGCAGATGCACGGTGGGTGATGTTTTAATGTTCAGACTGTAAATTGTCATTGTTGGTGGGGGGAGGGGGAGATAACAAGCAAGAAAAAAAAAAGGATTTCTGGATATTGTATACTTCAGTCTAGGCCACCCAAATCACTGTCACCATCTATTCCTTAAAATAATTCCACCCTTCATCAATCCTGGTATTATGTTCTGTTCTTCTAGGTCTTCCTCTTTAATTCTCTCCATCACCAGCAGCTATTGTGAATCATCTGTGCTTAACAGGAATCGGCTATATTTTAAAAACACGAAGTCACATTCTTCCCTTATAGCATTCCACTCCGGTACCCTAAAAGGTCTGTCCCCCTGTGGGTGAACACCTAAGAGGTGTCTCTGGCGGCCGGATGCTGTGGTCCTTCCTGGGAGGTGGCCATACGGTGTGCTGGCCTGAGACCCCAGAGTGGTAGGCACTCACTCAGCAGCACAACGTTCTCTGCTGGGCTTGGAGCCCAGTCCAAAGGCAGGACTGGATGCGTGGAGTCTGAGGACACCATAGGGCTGCGGCCTAGGGTTTGCTGGATCACTTCCTGGTTTAATTCCCCACATCCACTCACCACCATGACCCATTGATTTCTGCATTTCATTCCTGTTGCTTCTCCTATTGATTTCTTCCTTTTCTGTTCACACTTTTCCCACTCTGGTCTTGGCCTTCTTGCCTCTACCGCCCCCGCCCTCCGTCTCCATCCTGCCTGTCCAGGCTCTGAGCCCCACGCCTCTCTTCTCTGCAGAGCTCAGTTCAGTAGCACATATAAAAAGAAAGTTCTTCTTTAAGACTTCTTGCTCTTTCGTGCCCTGCTTCTCTCTCTAGATTTCTTATCACCACTCAAGCTTGCCCCATCTGCTGAGGTTCAGTAGCTCCCCGCATTGCCTCTAGAACACCCCAAGATCACCCCCACTTTGTGTCTGCACTTCTGGTGGCTCCCTTTCCAGGACTGAGCCCTACCTCTGCTACCATGGATAGTTCTTACTCTCTTCGATGGTTCAGATGCGGTCTTGCCTCTTCCGGCTTCCTGAGTTCCTTCTGCTATCTTCAGGTGGTCAGTGACTAGCACCTGCGTGTCTCAGTTGACCCAGGCTCCCCATGGATGCTGGGTACCTGAAGGAAGATGAGCTGGCCCTCAGAGGCGGGCATATGGCTGCCTCCTGCCCACCGTGCTCGGGAGCTGGAGCTGCAAGTGCCCCGGGGAAGGGGCAGCTTCACCAGGAGCCTCCTGGAGCAGGCCTAAAGGACATGCCAGTTTGCCTTGCTATGTGCCAGTTCTCTCTCCTGAACATTAATACAAGTGCTGTGAGGACAGGGTCCCTCTAAGCACCTCTCGCTCCTGTGCCCAGCCCTCCTTCAGCCCTTGCTTGTGTGTTTAAAAACATGGTACATGTGACAGTATCCTTCATGATAGAAGTGACAGCATCCTTACAGCTGAGATCTTACTGTGCTGTGTCAGGAAGACTTCAGATTGGCATACAATGTCCCTGGTTTCCAGGCCTCCTTTCTACACTGCCTGGATGCTCAGATTAGATGGACAATGGCTGTATTCTCATACTTGGGAGAAATAAGAAGGGAAAAGGATAGGTTTTCATTAGGTGTTAAGTAAATTTATGTCCGGAGATTTTAACTTCTAGATCTTGGCCCAGTTGTCTGGAATTTGGTCACTATCTAATTTTTTTGTGTGCCCTGACTGATGGAAGGGGATTGAGGACACACGCACTCACAGAAGTGAGAAGAGGGCCCAGAGACATGTTTGACATTTCATCGTGAAGCATACTGGCGAGTTCATTCTGTATTTGTTATAGAAAATGCGACTTGCTGGGCATTATCAAGAGATTTGTTCTTGTGTTATCCAACTTTCTTCCTGAGAATAGGATGTGGCAGTGATAAAATACAAGTTTAATTCAGACATCTCAATTGCTTGGAATAAGATAAAAATTTTAGAGTGTGGCACCTCTGTACCCTTAGCAGCTCTGGCAGAGGAAGCACTGACCTTCAAAGGACAAAGAAGCTCCACCAGGTCCCGCGTACACCAGCAGGTCTGGTGTCTTTAGAGGGGCAATAGGTTTGGATAAAAGAACTTCCATTTTTGCATACTTTGCATTGAGGATAGCAAATAGTAAGTGAAATTTAATACTTAGAAACACAAGTCCCTACTCCTATTATCCATGCAGAAGAACCTGGAGAGGAAGAATGGGGACATGAGGACTAGAGGAAGAGAATGGAGGGGACATGGTCTAGGGAGACTCGCAGTTGGACAGCAAGACACCGCCCCCTGCCTCCAGCAGCAGGAGAAGAAGGGGAAGGGCAGTGCATCCCGCCTGCGGTCCACGTCAGGCAGGCCTGTAGAGTTTGATGGCCTTGAGCCACCACTGTCAGCTTGCTGGCTGCTGTCCACAGGAGTTGCAGCAACCCTCCCTCCTGTCCAGAATGGAATTTGGCACTTCATCCTGGGGCAGAACAAGTGCAGGGCTAGCAGGCACCCAAGGCTAGGAAGCACCCTGCACACGGTGAGCTCAGGTGTCAGCTGAACCTGGGGTCTGTGTTCACCTTCCTGTGATGTCCTCAGCCTCGCTCTCTCCCCTTCCATCAGACACCCTGTTCCTTCCTACAGAGCATGGAGAAGGAAGCAAGAGAGCAAGAGGACAAGACTGGTTCATGAACCAGAAGGCAGCATCGTAGTGAGTAAGCACTACTGATGAGCTATGAAATCACTCTCTGCAGACGTCAGAATCCTAAAAGGATTTTTTAAAAGGAAAACATAAATCTTCCCCAAACCTCAAACGACCCTTTTGTGCTTGTCCTTCTGGAAGCCAAAGGAGGAGGAGAACATAGGTGTTGAAGAGGTGGGACCTGCCCTCTGCATGGATATGCGTGTTTAAAGAGAGCCATTCCCGTCTTTGGGAGAGGAAAGTCCTCAAGGTGGCTGTCCTCCCAGGAAGGAGAAACACAGTGTTTTCCTTACTGCGGGCTTTGCCCCTAGCCTGGCTTTCTGGAATGCCATACTCAAGAGGCAAGGAAACAAATCTACTAAAAAGGAAGAAATAGGGACTGGAGCGGTGGCTCAGCAGTTACGGTGCTTGCCTGGCAGGCACAAGGACCAGAGTTCGAACCCCAACACCATGTGCACAACTTATTGTCAGAGCAACGAAGGCCACATGAAAACTAAATGAACTTGATTCTCTCTTTCTTTCTCTCACTATCCCTCTATCTTAAAAAAAAAAAGGAAGAATTAAATAATGTTAGTTCCCACCTCAGTTCAGGTCAGTCAGAATTTCTGGGGGATGAAAAGTAGGTGGCAGTATTTTTTTTAACTCCTCAAATAATTTTAATAATGTATTCATAAAAACAACCATATTTATCTTCCTCACCCTTTTTTTTTCTATTTCCTGCTGTATTCCCAAAGCTTGAAGCAACGTATTGCACATCAAAGGTACCTAGAAATATTGACATATAGCACTGAACGTCCTGGGGAGCAAGGTTCTGGTCCCTTCCATCTCTTCTAGAATGGAGCTGGACCTGAGCCAGGTGTGTGGCCATGCGGCCAGACCCTCCACGGGGCTGCAGCAGGTGTTTCCTATGGCCTGGTGCCTCAGCAGTGGAGGCGGATGCACAGCACAGGGGGAACTAGTGGCCTGTCACCAGAAGGCTTAACATTCAGGTCTTTCTCATTGTGAACTGATTCCTGAATGGCAGATTCCAAGTGAGCTCACCAGGCAGGTCTACAGCAAGAGAAGGGCATCTTTACACCCTGTGGGTTTGTTGCTGTTCTGTGGTTGAGGATGGGAAACACCTAGTGTTCTGCCCTTTCCAGGAATTCCATGGGTGGGGCCTTGGAGGTGGGCTCCTAGCACACTGCCAATCATTCAGCCCATGACTTACTGTTGGATGTTATAAACTGCTGAGAGGGGTGCTCCAGGTCATTGGTTGGGCATGCGCATACTCAAGACTGTTTCCTTAACCTGGCCACTGCTGGCTGCAGTCCTTAGGATCTGCTGTTGAGAGACCAGCTGCTGGGTTTTGAATCTGGGCCCTTCCAGGACACTGAGCAAGTGACACAGTCTAGGGAGAGATCAGCTGATGATTAGGGCGTTCACTTTGGGGGCGGGTGTCATTCTGCACTTCTCCTGCACACACACCCTCTGAAGGAGGAATTACCATTTCAGTAAAGCTGGGGAGACTGATGCATGAATAGTCAGGCTAATATCCAAGCATACACAGAAAGTAGTTGGTGGAGCTGGAGTGCAGATGTGGGTACTTATGGGGGAATTTATACTATATGAGGGGTAAATTAATAGCAACAAAACAAAGGAGATGCTAGTAGCCAGCGTTAGAACACACGGAATGAGGCATCGAGAAGACAGTTATCCCTGGGCTCTCAAATGGCCCAAGAAGCAGAATGGAAGATTCAGCCTGCAAGGGAGAGATGGATTGCTTTCTGGATTTCTTTGATTTCAAACTGTCTGCATTTTCATGGGGGGGTGGGGAGAGTACATCAGGAACTCCTTTGGCACTGAATCCAGCCCCATGATCCAAGCCATGGGAGTTTGAAATCATGATCAACTAGACATTAGCCATTTGTGCCTTGTGGCTTCAACAAGGACACGGGGGTGGGGGGGATCTGTATGCACCATTGTGGTATTGATTTTAAAAAAGGAGTAGTAAATTGATGGGTCTAGCAGAGAGATCAGTGACTTGAGGTCACAATGTCAAATTGAGATGTGCGGTCAAGCTGAGAGGCAGGTATCAAGGCCTCGCCGGGTGGCCCAATGAACTCTCCAGTTTTTGGTAAAGCTCTTGGTTTGCCAGTATCTCATGTAGGGGGGTACCATCCCCTCTGATCACAGCACCTTCTTTTCCCACTACTCAAATGTCTCTTTTACTCTAACACTGGGTCGCTAAATTTAGACATTCTTTCTTTATAAATTCAGCTTTTCCCCAAGTGAATTTTCATCAAAGGAAATTCCTGTGGTTGTTTGGTGGTAGAAGACTCAGCCTTTTGGTGCTTTTCTCGATACTGCATGGGCAGCTGTAAGGCCTGATTCTCCAGCACTGAGTGCAGTCTTTCTATTACCACCTCCTCCTGATACTCCCTGCTACTTCCTACTTAAAAAAAAAAAAAAAAAGAAAAGAAAAAAACTTGAAATGGAATAGAACAATCATTTCCCATTCAGGATTCCCTGGATTTCTAGCAGAATTACTGACTAGGTTTACTGTTAATAGCCTCATTAAATATTTATAAAGCACCTGTTACTAGATGGTAGTGTGCTTTGTCCTTTCAGGAGTTCACTGTGTTGTGAATTCCTTGGTCCATTTTTCTCCTAATGGAAAACATTCCTCACAGAAGTTCTAGGGAAGAAGAGAAAATGAGGAACTTATTTATTTTTTTAATTATCAGTTCCAGTTGAAAACTCAAAAATTTCTACCAGTCACCCTATGGCTCCCAGACTTGTGTTTCCATTAGGATCACCTGCCCGCTTCCTGGCCTTGGGCAGGATCTTCAATCCCTCCTTCTTCAGTCTGTCATGTTGCAAAGCTTTGCCAAGGATGTTTCTCTCCTAGCTGTGCCCGTCCACCTCTCCCGTGCTATCAGTCGCCTCTGGCCCTGGTCACTTCTCATGTGGGACGCCTCAGCTGGCCTCCAGGTCTTTTCTCTAGTTCGTCTCCGCATACCACAACCATCTTCTGGTAATGTATGTTCCTCTTCAAAACAGTGAACAGAGGCCCCTCTTTGTCCTGCTGGTCTTCCTCAAACTGGCTTCAAACTACTTCTCCACTCTCCCAGGCCAATACTCAAGCCTTCGCCCACCACCACCTGTCTGACCCTCCTTGCGAGTCTCTGGCTCTGAGCACCGCACCAGTTGGCTCAGCCCCAGGACATCCTGTGCTGGGCCCATCTCGACCTTCGCCCGCCATGTATGCCAGATAGGGCAACAATCTCTCCCTACATCCCCCTTTGCTGACTCTCCCCTCTGTGATTCCTCAGCGTTTGCCACCTCTTGTCCTCCTTGTGCCCCTGTGGGTCCTGAGGACCTCTCAGCCAATCTGAAACACCTTGGCCACTGCTGCCATGGCTCAGTACAGTTCAGTGAATCCGAAGTCCCTTCCAGACAAAGCCATCTGCACATCAGTCTCCTAGGCCTGCCCCATTTTTAAAAATCAGATTTTGTAGTTTTGTTCCATTTCCAAGGATGCTGAAACCACTTATTACAAAATTAAGCAGATTTCATGAAGCAAAATGCAGATAATATGAGGTCTCTAGACTCTAACCACCAAGAACACATGGAAACAGACCCTTAAGAGGACACATGATGCGTATAGGATAATGTGCTGAGAGCAAGGGTGCAGGGACCTACATCACCAATGGAGTGACCTAGAAGCTCAAAGATTGTTCAGTTTCATTAAGGTGGGCTGTTTCTTGATGGGGTTCCTCACCAGAGCAGCTGATAATCAGCCAGCCCTGTTTCCCTTTCTCTCTAGAGAGCCCAAGTGGACAGAAAGTAACTTTTATTTGCAAATCTGCTCCTAATGTTTTCAGCATTCCATAACCTCCCTCTCATGTCCCTATATTCTACAGTTTACTGCATTTCTCTTTATGCCCAAGGCTAGATTATTAAGGATTGAATAGGAATTTTCCATAGTAACTGCAGTGTAAACTTCATCCAGTATTTTGACACGCAGTTAGGGTTTTTTTTAAGTTTTTTCATCAGTATTGGGTAAATTCATGTCACATATGCGAGTCTACATGGTTCAGAAAGGGATGTCTCTCTGGTTGCTTTCTTCTCAGACTTCCTAATATGAGGATGTGGTAAAAGAGCAAATCAGTGGATGTACAGAACATTGGATTATCAGTTCTGCGCTCCATAAAAGCAATATTTACAAACAACGACTCTGGAGAGAGTTCTTTCGAAATACCTTGGAACATGGTGTTGGCCAAAGGGTTTATAGGGTGATTCAGAGACATGATTCCTTCTTGTTTCTAATATTTGTTTTTTTTTTACATTTGAGCTCAGCTCTCTGAGTCCCAGTTAGAGCTGGGAAGAAGTACTCAGCACAAAGGTCTGAGTGTTTACTTTTACTTAGTGGTTTGTAACTTGATAACGACTTTGCACCAAAGCCCTTCACCTCACTAGTGGATTAAAATGTCTGAAGTGTATATGACTTAGAGCAGGGGAGCCTCTGAAAACAACTGTCAGGACCTGGCGGTGTCTCTGACGTTAGGCTGTTTTGTACTCAGAGAGGCAAGGTTCTTGGTTCCTGAAGATACTGTAGTATCTTCTGGAGCAGAAACAGACATGTTCTCAGCCATGATCCAAAGGATCACACCTGGCCCTTGTGTGCCTCTCTGCTTAGCACACACGTCCAAACAACTTGTTTATCTGCAGTTTCTAAGAGTCCCTAAAACTGGTTCCAAATCTGTGTTCTGTCCTTAATTCATAAGATAGATTTTTAAAAAGATAAATGGATTATAAGTTGTGAAGTTTCATTACATTTATGTTAACATTAGATCAAGTTTGGATAAAGATTTCTCTGAATGTTTGTATGGAAAGGCACATTTAATCATGTAATATCAATCATATTAAATTGTGCTTTAAAATATTGAAGTCACTCCATAATGTTATGAAATATTAAAATTGAATATGCCGGGAGCCTAAAAAGGATCTGCTTCATAAATTATGGCAGCTGATTTCTGATTGGGGATTGTGGATCCTGTGGAATTACAGTGGGTGCTTCGTGTGTCTGAATGTGTTTCAAGCAGCGCACCTCCTATTCCCAGGACAGCCGTGCTTTGCCTGGAGTACCTGTGATTTCTGTGCTTACCAGATGATGTGGAGGATGAACGGATGTGCTCAGGTGTCTGCGGTTGGCCCAGGATCTTAGAACAGAGATCCCTGTTGAGCTGGCCCCTTCCTTTCTGTGTGAATGCCTGTCCACAGAACTGCTGCTTTGTGACGTGGCTGTGACCACTGCTGTATCGTCATTCTCTGAGAAGCAGCCTGGCCCTCACATAAGTAATCTGCTTCTCATCCAAGACAGTTCAGTCGCATCACTAAATGAGACCGGGTTGGAGCAAACAAGAGAACAGGAATGTCTAGTTGCGTGAGTGAGCATGCCCAGCGCTCCTGCAGCTGCCTCTGATTTCTGGGCTTCGTTTTTATTTGCTGCTTGTTTTCATGTGTAAGAGTCTTCCTTGTAGAAGGATGCCTGTCATGCACAACTCTTTCGTCTATTTACTTATTATTTATTTTAAATTTCTTCCTACAGAGGGATAAAGGAAAGACCTGGGGGATCCTTGCTGTGGGGGAAAGCAATTGTGGCAAAAGAGAGACAGCCCGGAAGTCAGTTGGTAATGGAGTATCCAGCTTTCCAGTGGTTTTTTGAAAGCTCCTTGAGCAAACGTGCACCTTGCTAGGTTTTGCCTCATTAGCCTATTTCTTGACTGGTAGTTTTGTTTTTTTTAGTAGGATAATGGGACTGATTGATGTAAAATCTGAGTCTTAATCACAATAATGAAACAGAAAGTCATGGCAACTGTAGTAAGTTTGAAGGCATATTCTGCTTTTCAAGGGCATCCTGGGTTTTTTTTTATTTTGGGTAGAGATTTTCCATTAGCAAAAGAAATTAAACTGGATCATTCTTTTTGAGGAAATGATGAATTTAGTCAAGAAGAAAACAAAACTCTGTAGCTAACATAATTTATGCAAAATCATGCAATTAGGGATGGCTTTGCTAGACTTTTCTCCCTCAAATGTGCCTCTGATAAAACCCATGGTGAGGAGCAGTGCCATCTAATGTAAGTAGTAAACACGGAGAGTAAATTATTAATTTCTGGTGAAGCATGCAGATGGCAGGACTTTCCTTCCTTCCTTTGAGCTGCTAGTGCATGTTTTCTCATAAAATTGCAAAGATAAATATGAACTTTGAAAAGTAACATTCAACAGGATATGAATGTAATAAATAGCACAATGTGAATAGAAAAAGCCACACTTTCCACCTCTGCAGAGGGAAAGGATGCTTATTTTCTGCTCAATCTGTAGTGTAAGCTGAATAAGGTTAGTTTTCATATGTGCACTACTCCCGGGAATGGCCCGGGTCTTGAGCTTAGAGTGGTATTTTTTAATCAAGTCCCCTGTGTTGTAACCTTGACAATCTTGCCACTGAGATATGGGAAGGTAATCCCCAGCAAGTCCTTGTCCAGGGATAAACCTCTAAGCCACTGACCTCCACTCTCTGTTAACCTGAACTGTATTCTACTGAAATGATCACTTGGTCCCTAGCCAACGCAGGGCTTGCCCAAAGTTCCTTCCCATTCTTGCCAGTTTCACCTCAGATGCTTGGGAAGAATCAGCACCCAGACAGACAAGGTCAAATTAAACTGACTTCCTGCTGCCTCTGGCTTAGTCCCCCAGCCCAGACCTGCTGCAGAAGAGGGAAAAGGACTGAGCCCTATTCTGGGAATGAGCAAAACGCACCCATTTTCTCTCTTATTTACTCCAAGGGCGCCTCACCTCCCCCACTCCTGGCTTCCCTTTATCACTGACTCCATCTCCCTGTGGCATTTTTGATGTAGTAGGATGTTCAGGTCACAGTGAGAGGTTCTTTAGCTGAGCAGTGGTGAACCTAGCTGGAACCCCGAGCATGAACCAGCAAGATGCAGACTCTTGCTCTTGACTTTGGGCTCCAGGCAGGGCTGGCCTCTGGCTGGACCATGGGCTGCCTCCTCCCTCCTGCTCTCCTGTTATCAGCGCCAGCTCCCTGCCAGCTTGGTAGCTCGCTTAGCCTGCAGCGTTGGTTGGTTTCCCACGCCAGTGCTGGTGGGACTTGGGATGCCAGGCACCCGAACGCCCCGTGGGCGCAGACCCCAGCCCGCAGCCCCGGGAAGGTGCCAACCCAAGCGAGCCAGCGAGCAAAGGAGACAGGCATTTCACGTGGGCATCCGCCTTCGCTCCAGCTCGCGCCTCTCCTCGCTGGCGCCAGGGCCCCTCTGCTCCTACTTATCCCCCTGAAGTTAATCAGCAGTACTTGCCAGTTTGCTTTACTTTGCAAAATACTTAAGCCTCCGAACGTTCCGGGGAAACAGCTGCCCCTGGTTCCCCCTGTTGTGCATGGCCGGGGCTGTCGGGCGCTTGCGAGGCTGTGGCGTTTGTCTAGAACCATCACAGACACGCAGCCATACTCCTCTCTCGGGGTTCCTAAAGTTGCCAGACACCCCTCAGCGACCCAGTCGCCCCAGATGCAGTTGCATAACCTCGCCCCCTGCCCCCGCCCGCGCCCCACGCCGGGTCCGCTCGCTGCTGCACTGGCGGGTCCTGGCCCCTGGCGAAGCCGTATTGGGGGCGAGAGCGTGCGCCTGAGCCGGGGTGGGCGCCCGTCCCGGCGATGCTCTGCCCGTGGCCAAGTGCAGCGAGCGCCGGGTGCAGAGGAGGGCACGCTGGGCTCCGCTTACCTTCCGCTGCTTACAGATAAGTCGAGGTCGGTGCAGCGCCTGGTTCGGGCATGTCTCGCCGCGGACCCTGGCAAGCCTGGCGTGGCACGGAGCACTCCTGGCAGGGCATCCGCGGCCAGGCTCGCCGGGCTCGCGCAGAGGAAGGCTCGGCTCGGGGGACCTGGCCGGCTGCACGCTGGCCGCCCGCCCCCTCCACTGCCGCCGGCCGGGTCCGCCCGGCACGGCCCGCCCGGCCCCCGCTCCGCAGCTCACGTCCCTCCGGCCCTGCTCAGCGACGCGCGCGGGGAGGCAGCGGCTCGGCCGGCTCCAGGGACGCCCGCGCGCTCGCTCGCTCGCGGCGCGGCGGAGCCAGCCACAGCCACCCGGCTCCGTGCTCCTCCGATGTCCTCATTTACTGCAATTGTCTTCGGCGAGATCTCGGAGCCGGGCCGGGAGGCGGGGGCGGAGAGGGGGAGGGAGCGGGAGGGAAGTCCTTGCAGCCGCTCCCGGGTCTCTGCTACTCCGCGGAGCACAGCGGACGGAGGAGAGGGCGCCCGGAGCCTCGCGCCAGCCGCCTGTGCGCTCGGCTGGCACCCGGACGGGCGGAGCCCCGGGCCCGCGGGGCGGGGGCGTGGGCGGCGCAGGGCCTTGCCGGGCCGCGTGCGTGGGGTGGGCGATCGCCAGCGAGTGGAGGAACCCCCTCCCGCCGACGCCCGAGCCCGAGCCGAGCCCGAGCCGAGCCCGAGTCTGAGCTCCAGCTCCAGCTGGAGGAGGTGGAAGGAGCCTCCGGCTGCCGGCTGCCGGCTGCCGCCTGCGCGCGGGGCTCTACCGCGACGCTTCCTCTGGGTTTTTTGGGCTGCAGGCGGCGCTGCGCGGGCCAGGAACTTGTTGAGTCTACCCTGGAGAAGCCTCCGGAACAGCTGGAGGGTGGGGGACCCAGTATTTTCTCTCAGCAGTGGTCGCTGGGGACTCAGCGCGATGACTTCAGGCTATGCCAGAGGGCGCAGCCCAGCAGTGCGTTGAAAACCAGAGGCATGGTGAGGGCGAAAGCAGGGACTAAGCGACTGGCCCCTTACCTGCGGACTGCTGTTTTGTAGAGACTGGATGTCAGGGTTACATTTCTGTGTTGGGTCAGCTCGGAGTTCACCCCTTCAAATGGAGACTGGAAGGCAGGGCACCTGCCTGTGGCCTGAGGACAAACTGGCAGTGCTGGCCAGGTCTTTTGCTTGCTGACATTCAGGAATAGTCCCGAGCAGTTACCTAATCAGACCCCCACCACACCCACACACACACACCTGCAGATGCCACGGGGCACATGCTGCATCTGGTACAGTTGAATTCACTTGGGCAAGAAAGATATCTCGCTAGGGTTCCCAAGGAACCTCCAAAGCCAGCCGAGTATTGGGTCTTTTACACTCAGAGCTGTAGGCCCAAGGTCCTTCCTGATTCCCAGAAGGTCTTGATGCCTGGGGCTGGAGCTAATCATGAAGTTGGCTGTCCCCTAAATTTCTTCCTAGAATGTACTTGAAAGTAGCCAGATTTATTAGTCTTTTTCCAAGGAAAGGACAGAAGAATGGCAGACTCCAGAGCAGTGAGACTTTGGAGAATGAAGCAGTGAGAAGTCTTCTCCCCTCCACCTCCCCAGACACACCAACATGCTCACACTTGTGCCTGAGCCCTGCTAGTCCTGTGCCCAGAGCCCAGCCATCATTTCATCCTTGTCCACGAGCTGCATTGAGCTAGCACCTAGCTTTAGTAGTCTGTTCTTTGTTAATGGCTTTATATGAAATGGTTTTATTTGCGTGTGGATGCTTACGGTGACATTATAGAAGAAATATATTCTAAAATGTCATCCCTTCCCATTTACCTCTCAGCAGTCTTTTGGGTTACAACTCCATGATCCTTGGGATTCGGATATGCCCAGGAAGGGAGGTCCAACCTGTGGATCCAAGCTCTACCCACCTCACTCTTTTTAATGTCCTTCTGAACTCAGATCCCTCAAGTCTGATTGTCAGCCCTACTTCTCTGGCTGAGGAAGGAGGCTGTTGGGAGCTGGCTGGAGAGGTGTGCGTGCTAAGGTGTGAACAGCCTGCAAATCTTCAGCTACCTCTGTTGCCAGGTATTGTGGTCTTTTAACAGCAGATGGCAGGGGTTCCTTTCACTGACCCCTCCATCATGTTCCCTATGGGAATGTGCTGTTGCAACTGTGGACTCCAGGAATTCTCAGGGGTCTGGGGAACTTTGTGTGAATCTTGCTTTACTGTAAATTCATAAAATCAAAATCTGCCTTCCATATCTTAAACATGTCACTGTAAATAAAGCTTCCAGGAAGCATGGAAATGGTGCTGGTGGCAATTTAAAGCTAAAGTTTAGAGAGCTGTGAGTGACAAAAGATAAAAGTGAACGCATGGAAAAGGTGGCAGCACTCAGTGACCTGCTATGTGAGCTGGTGAGGAAAACTCTCCAAGGACTCTGCTGTTTGAGAACCATGTGAGGTGCACCTCTAGGAAGAACCGAAAAGCTGCAATTGGAGGTTAGAAAATCCTCTTACAAAGAGAGGAGCATCTAATTGAGCTTCGTAGCCTCCCCACGGCTGCTCAGAGTTGTTCATATGCCTAGTAGACTTCGATTGCTTCTCTACGTCTATTAAAAACTTTGGGATTCTTCCTTTTGTTGAAGCAAGAAACCATTTTCCTATTGTATTTCTCAAGTGCCAGTCTTCAGCATCACAAGTGAAAGCATTGATGAACACTTTCTCACAGACCCCTGACCAGGAATAGATGTTACATGTGGGTGAGGTGGTATGCCCATCTTCAAGCAAACCTGTTGGGCCAGCTGGGGAGAAAGGAGATTGGCATCCACCTGCCCACAGATTCCACCGTTGCGTTATTTTTTATGGACAGAACATATGCATGCTTTTAGGGCCTAGAATGAGTCCTTATGTTCAGCTTCCTCAGAAAAAGAATGCAATGATAGGAAATGGATTAATTTTAGGAATGAATTAATTATAAATTGGTTTCTCATATTTTGCTTCGAAATATTGCTAAAAAAAAAATAAAGAAAGAAAGAAAAGGAAGCCTTGCAAAGGGAAAGTTAGCTGGTTTCCAAGTGGGATTTGGAGAAGGCAGAAATACCGAGAAAATGAAAATGCAAGGAACACAGAAGGTAACGGATCCCAAGTTCTAAGTTTCTCTTCTTTTGTTTTCTTGTTGGGGATAGGTGCATGTGTTCTACACAGAATTGCTGGAACCCCAGGCCCACAGTACGCTAAGTATTTCCACATTAAAAGAAAGAGCACCCAAGAGTATATGAGCCAAAGATGTTTAAGAATGTGCATATCAGTTTCATCCGTTAGTTCCAAACTAGAAATAGTCTAAAAAGATATCAACGGTAGAAGGGAGAACAATTTTTGCTTTCCTCGTACTGTGGAGGATGAGCTAGTAACAATAACAGGGCGTCAGAAGCCACCGAGGTGTGCAGCAGTAGAACTTCAGCAGCATTATGCAGAAGAGAAGATGTGCGACCCAAGAGCGTACGTCACAGGAGACACTTAAGTGAAGCCCAAGAACGGGAACGTTTCCAGTGGTGACGAGTGTCCAAGTGGTGTTGACCTTCAGGACACAGGCCTTAGTCACCAGCCAGGCGCCTTCACGGTGCTGGATTGTCCTGCATCCTGAGCTAGGTGGTTGATAGGTGGGCACATATATATAGACTCAGTCAGGCGAACTTTTGACTCCGTTTTGTCTGAGCAGCTACACAAGCTCTCTAATGATCAGCCCCTTAAAGCATAAGCTTATCTCCCCTCACTGGTGTCTGCTGAAGCCACTCTCTCTCCAGAACCCCAAGATGAGGAAGAAGAAAGGGGTCCACAGAGCAGCTGCTGACTTGGGCAAGAGCTCCTGCTTACTGCACTCGGGAGCATCCTTCCTTGAGCGGCCCTTGAGGAGCCCTTGCCCTCCTGACTCTCCCCTGCAGCCCTGGTAGGGTCCTCAAGGATGTGGCTTTGTCACTTCCCACTTCCGTGTTCTCGAGCGATGCTGGGTGGTGGCACCTTGTATCCTCCAGTCCAGAGGTTGGTGCTGCGTTTGTGCCACACTAGCTCCTCTATGGAGAGGCAGTGCACGTGGATATGAATACCCAGCTTTTCCTTCCAGAGCTCATGGGGCGCTGAGGGCCTCTGGCCAGTCCCGTCTTTGCCTGTGAGTAACCTTGGGGTCCTGCGCCCTGCCTTGCTGGGCTCCAGCATGCTCTGTCCACTTTGTGCACCGATTTCTGACTTAAGGGGTCCCTCGTGTGAAGCCCCCTGCCTGAAGCCCCCTGCCTGTGGCTCTGGCGTTGTCCTGGCAACCAAGTCTTTTCGTTCTGGACAGAGATGCAGGGGTGGTGAGTGCCATCCCACCCTCTGTGGAGATTCTCTGCTCCATACCACAGTCTCCTTTTCCCTCCCTGACGAGAAACTAGAGCCCGGTTTCTAGCCCAAGTTTGGACTGAACTAAATACCATGAAGACCACTTGAAATCCTGGTTTTCTATACTGCATCATTGTGAATATGATTTTCTGCAGGAAATGGGATGTTCTCATGCTGAAAGAGAAAAGCGAGTCTAGGTTTTCTCTGACAACAGTGGCCTATGAGAAAGGGCAGAAGGTGGGCGGGAGCAGCTGCCTGCTGCGAACCCTTGGTGTGCAGGGCTCTGATTCTGATGAAGCCCCCTCCTGGCCAGCTGTCCCTCCTTTCCTTTAGTTCATTCACAAAGGAAATAAGTACATAGATGTTATTGTGTTGACCCTAGTTTGGTCAGCCTGGGAGATGGTGTCTACAGGGCTTTCTTATTATCGGAGTCTGATCTAGGACCAATCTTTTTCCAGCAGAGGTAGATGGCTAATGGGCTTTTCCTAATCCCTGCTGGTAATGCCACCCGCCCCCACGGCTGCTGAAGCCAGCTTCTCACAAAGCAGCTCCTGTGCCCAGGATGAACAGTGATACCTGTGACCAGAGCTGGGTCAAGAAGGGATAAACATTGCTTTCAGATTTCGGTGTCTGGCCTGCTTAATCCACTTTGTCTGTGTTAAGACTGTTCCCTGCTGTCCCCTCTGTGGTCAGCCCCAGAGCTCAGGATGCCCTGGGTCAGCTCAGGGCTGTTGCGGGGAGGCCCTGGGCCTTCTCACAGCTGGGCAGGGTGGTGGCACTTGCCCTTCGAATCTGGTTAGGGAAGTTCCTTCTTTGACTCCAGGCAAGGAGGAGGGTGGGGGAGGAGAGGGAGCAGAAAATGGAAACTTCCTTATTCTGTTCTCTTTCTTTCCTCTCCTGCTTGAAAATGAGACTTTCCTGCTGCACTTTAGCTGTGGGCCTACAGCACGCCAGACCTCGGTGCAATGTGCCTTATCTACATTTGTCTTTGCAGGACAACTGTGAAGTAGGTACTGTAAAACTCTTTAACAGATGTAGATCAGAAAAGGTTCCTCCAAGGTCACACAGCTAGAAAGTTTTGGAGACGAGATTCAAATGTACTTCTGCAGGGACTGGAGCGGTGGCTCAGTGGTTTCGGCGCTTGCCTGGCAAGCACGAGGACCCGGGTTCAAACCCCAGCACCACGTACGTTGGAGCAACGAAGGCCGTGTGAAAACTAAATAAAGTTGTTTCTCTCTTTCTCTGTCTCTCTCACTGTCCCTCTCTCTTAAAAAAAAAAAAATCTTTAAAAAAAAAAACAAATGTACTTCTGCAGGTTGCAAAACTGCCCTTTGTTATTTTTATCCGACCTTGAGATTGCTCAAGAGCATATGTTGCTGCTGGAAGTGAGCACTACATCGGCATGGTAGTCCTAATTGAGGAGTGGCATTATCTACTGGAATCCCCTGCTGGCCCTTCACCTGGTCCTAAGCACCTCTGGGGACCTGTGCCCAGAGCCACCCTCCGGGCACTGGCGGGATCAGCTTTCTGCCTCCTGGGGCATGTTCTGGCCCGCAGCATGCTCTCCTGGAGCAGAGGATGCCTCTGGGCTGGCAAAGGGTTCTCTTCTACTGTTATTTCCCATTATTGTGATGTCAGTTGAACTTCAGAGCGTAGCCGCTTTGCACTTGGAGAGCGTGCCTCTCCCACACGCTGCCGACAATGTTAGCACACAGTGGCTTCATCCAACAGCACCTATTAAAACACTCCATTACAATACGTATACTCCATGGATACGACAAAAGACTCCTTCAGCGCTTTCTGGTGCTGTTTTACCACGGCCTTGGAATTATCCAGAACAAGCCTGAGTGCTATCAATGCTCAACATTTACCATGGACAGGACAGGTGCTTTCAGGGTTGCATGTGTGTTTAAGATGACTAACACACTGTGCACGTGATTCTGATCATCTCCCCTTGACATTTTTATACACTCAGTAATAAATTTGTTTGCTAATTGCATCTAGGAAGTTAGTGCCTGACTGTTGCTGCTGCATTTACTTGGGAGGGTGGATCCGGGATGGTGTCGGGAAAGTCAGCCTGTTATTCTGAAGTGCCAAGTTCTACAGAAGAGCGCAGGATTCAAAGATCTCTACTTAGCTTCCATAACCTCCAGCGTCACACCAGACTTGCAGCCCATGCTTTTCATAAACGCTTCTGATTTTCATATTATCAAACCCTTGGGGAATTAAATGAATAAGGTTGTTGCTGAAATTCTTCTGCCCGGTGGGCCCTGGAGATCACCTCCTCCAGTTTGCCTAATGTGTGCTTTGGCACGTGTAGGAGCCACCTTGTGCTCTAAATGCGTGCGGTTTAGAAGCTCCATCTGGGTGTAAGCCCATTGGTTCAAGTGGTAATCAGAAACATATACGGACATGTGTCATACACAATTTAAATTTCTTCCAGCATTCAAAGAAAAACATAGTTTGTGTTTAAATGTTGCTTGGTATTCTCTCTTCATTTTTAAGACGCCAGTGTCCGTAGTTTATAATGCGTATAGTTAGAAGGGAATGCTCATGGTTGGACCAGATCACCTGTCTCTCAGCCTTCACAGCTCCCCAGTAGAGGGACCCTGTGAGTCCCTTTGGCCTTCCTACATCTGGGGTCAGGGGAGGGCCTTCAGATTCCTGGACCTTCATTTCATTCAAATCATAGGAATGAATTATGCAGGGAATTTTTTTGATTTGTGTGCATTGGTTGACTCTTTCAGTGGATCAAAGGGAGAAACCTAAAAAACCTAAAAAAAAGTGTCCCATTTTTAAGCAGATGAAGCATGGAAAAGATGAACTATTATCAGAGAAATCCGTTACTCTGCTACTCAGCGTGAAGTGCTGAGGACTGAATTACAGGGCTGCTCCACCACTGTGCCACAGCCCCAGGCCTTTTTGTTTTTTGATCTAGCACCTAAGTTACCAAGGCTGACCTCAGACTTTTATTCCTCCTGCCTCAGCCTCTCTAGTAGCTGGGTTATATGTGTGTGTCTCTGTGCCCAGTTTAAAGGATATCTTAATGCATTTTGTCTGTTTCCAGCATGAACCACAAATATTTATTTCAGAACTTTTTGGATGTTGACGATGATCTCCAAGTTGAGCATTTAAGAAATAACTGAGAGTTCAAAAAGCTATGATTGGTGTTGTCCTTCCGGCTGCTCACTGCCCCTGTTCCACTCAGCATCGTTCCACATAATTTGTTTTCTAGGGACTGGTCTTAAATTCAGACCTCTTTGTATCTTCTTCTGCTTGATCAGCATGAGCAAATGTAAAATTACCCTTTTTTTTAGGCAGTGTCAAGCTATGGAGGTTATGCCCTGAAGTTCTAACAGAAGACAGATTTATTGATTTCATTTTTGTTCACTGAATTCAGTTTCAAAATGAAGAAATTCATTTAAATGTTATTTTTTCCCCATTCCCAATGGAGTAAATATTGTCACATGCAGTTGCTGATGATACTTCCCAGTCCTTTAAAATAAGACTTGTGATTCATTTGCACCATGAAAATAGTAAAGGGCCAACGGCCTCACCTGTGAATTTGTAGGTCATGGGCTCTTTCCTTTTTGGTCCCTGGGTGTTAATGAACATTTTCGCTTCTGGAGTTTTCTGTGCTGCTTACTTGTGGTGTGGACGAAGGATGTGATGTGGCCCTGGCTGCCTGGTTCACACCTTGGGTCTCAGACCTGGGAATAACAGGTGCCTTTTCCCTTGTGATGGCCAGATTTGATGCGTGAGACAGTGTCTAATGAGAAAATGCGGTCAGCAGGTTAGTGCTGCATTGTGGAGCCACGTGGTTGGTCACCATCCCCTCCTGGGTGAGTAAGTGTCCCTGGGCAGGGACAGGGACCCTAGCATGGAACCTGTAGCTTTGTGAAGATAGGCTTCCCTTTGTATGTTAGGCATGTGAGAGCGCCTTATGGAGGTTTTGCCTTTTTTTTTTGATACGAGTACATACTTTGTTAGTGTTTAAAGTACATTTTAAAATGTTGCTGAAATGGAATCAGCTTAAGTTGGGATGCATATGACAAGTGTTGAAACATAGATGGGGTTTGCCATGAAATTTAAATAAGCTCGGTTATATCTATATACCATGTAAAATGCAAAGATCTCCCTTAGACTTCCTATTCCTCACTTCTTGACAAGCATGCATAATCTCTGCATTTGAATGCAGACTAGAATCAGCATTTTAAAAGACTTGTTCTTCCAGGAGTCTAACCCACTTCAAGCAAATTCCTTGGGTTGCCAGCAAGGGCGCTGGTAGGTTTTGCATTATGAGATGCTCATCTTGATTAAGGCTACTTTCAGAGAGCCGTGCTTCTCCTGCACTTAGAGGGATTCGGTTTGTCAAAATTACTTACAGCACGATGTTATGCAAATGCCCCTATTACAGTAAGTGTGATCGTATTTTCTTGTAGATACATGCATATGAATTTACTGATACACTGTTTCCGAAGATGTTTGTGCACTTGTTTATGGGCAGAAGTATCTTGATGTGGGCTGCCACAGCAGAACAAAGGCACTATAAGACACCGTGTCCCTCCTGCTTCTGGATGGACATTATCCAGTAGAAACCAGAGCTCAATAAATAGAGAAGCCTCCATGGTTCCCAAGAAGCCAGCCACCCCACTGGGTGCTTCACAGTTGTCTTATACTGTCACCACTTTGCAGTGTCCTGATGTAGAAAACTTTAGTCGAAAACAAAGGCTGAGGAGTAGGCCGTGTGGCGCAGTGGAAGAGCCCTTGTCCCCGCCACGTTTCAAAGTTTTGCTGAACTGAACTGACCTTGTTAATGTGGAGCTTTCTGCTGCATCCGAGGGTCTTGACCTGCTTGACTCAGTTGGTTCCCGCTTTTCCCCACCAACTCTGCTCACCTAACATCAAGAGACTGCCTGACTTATTGTGTATTCTACTTAAAATGAGTGCCACATTCTTTGGATAAATGACAAGTCTGGGCACCTCAGGTCATATTCTGAGTGGTGTTGGGGCAGTGTTGCCTCTGTTTTTGCCGTCTGACCCTTTGTGGAAAATGAACATCTCAACCTTTACTTATCCCTACTCTTTTTTCTTTTTCTTTTCCTTTTTATTTTAAAGGGAGAGACAGAATCAATTTCTATTGAGTTTTTCATGTGGCCTTCGTTGCTCTGACACTCAGTTGTGTACATGGGTGCTGGGGTTTGAACCCGTGTCCTTGCGCATGCTGGGCAAGCACCATAACCGCCAAGCCACTGCCCCAGGCCCCTGTTCTCTAGTCTTAACCGAGCTAACTCAGTTAATGAGCTGTTTCTGTTCTGATCATGGGAATGGTAGTGTTGTGTGCCTAGGTAAGGTCATCACCGCCATTTGTCCATAAGGAAACGGAGACAGACAGGTCTTTAAGCATAACTAAATTGAGAATCTTACATGGAAACTCCTGCCAAGGAGTTTGGATGCCTAGGAATCGTCTCCAGAAATCTCCTCAAACAGTTCAACGCTTAGCGTCCCTGTTTGTTCTTAGGTTGTACCTGAATGAACCACAGGCTCTTTTGGAAGACTTGGAAATACTCTTCCTCTTCTTCCCAGGAAAGCATTGTTTCCCACTAATTACAGGGGTGTGGATGGTCCTCCTGCTTGGGGACTGCTTTACCATGGAGCTAGTTTATACCCGAGTGGGGATCAAGACATTGGTTTATAGCAGGCATTGCAAACTTTCTCTTAAAGATTCATTAGCAATATTTTAAACTTTTTGGGCCATAACATCTCTGTTATGAAACCCCATTTCACTGTTGAAGGAGGAAGGAGCTATAGACATAATATGAACAAAGGAATAAAGACTGCGTTTCGATAAAACTTTATTTATAAAACCAAGAGATAGGCCTGATTCTGTTCAGACTATAGTTTGGTGATCCCTTATGTTATAGTTTAAACATGAGATGATGAGGTGTCCCCCAAAAGCTTATATGTGAGACGGTGCAAGAATGTTTAGAGGTGAAATGACTGGGTTATGAGAGCCTTGACCTGATTGGTGGATTAATCTACTTGAGTGGATTAATTGGGTGGTAACTGTTGGTAGGCAAGGGATGGCTGGAGGAGGTGGGTCACTGGAGCATGCCTTTGGGGTGTATATTTTGTCCCTGGTGATTGTCCCTGGTGTCTCTGCTTCCCAATGGCCATGTCCTGAGCTGCTTCCTCCTGCACACCCTTCACCATGATGTTTTGCCTTACCTTCAGCCCAGAGCAGTGGAGCTGGCCATCTGTGGACTGAGATCCTTGATACTGTGAGCACCAAATAAACTTTTCCTTCTCTGAAATTGTATTGTCAGGTCTGTTGGTCACAGTGGCAGAAAAGCTGACTAGAACACAGACTGTAGTTCCATGATCCCCTGTTTGTAGCGTAAGTTATTTGGCACCATTTTGGTGCCATATGGGGATCCCAACTTGAAGACTGAGTTAAAGCATTTGATTCATCATAAGAGGACATGGCATTTTTCCTTTTTGCTTCTCATTACACTGTATTCTAGGCTAAAGCTGCCTCATTTGGGATTTGGGCAGAATTAGAACAGTGTATTCTATCAAGGACTATATCTGGTAAGGAATATGGTCATGGAGACATTCATCTGTTAGAATTTGAGTAATGAATGACAGTTCCATGTCTCAGCATTGAGATTCTTGGGGCAAGGGTGAGCAAGCACACACATGGATGTGCACACACAAGAAACCCACCCCAAACAAGCAATGGCAATGAAAAACAACCAGGGGTAACAAAATCTGCGTGTTTATGAACCAGAAGAATTTTGCTTTGATAATTAAGGAAATGTCATAGTTGTTGGAACCAAAATGCAGATCACTGGGCATGCTCAGAAGGCTACAAGACAGTACTGGACTCTTCATTTTTATCTCTGGCTGAGTTATTTAAGTGCTTCATGGAAGCAAATGGAATATCTTTGCTGTAGACTTTTAATACCAGAGCTATCATGGTGACTGATACGACATACATTTTTTTTGTTTTGATGGTTTGTAAACAATTGAGTTTAATAATTAAGTTCCTCTATTCTCTATAACCATATGAAAAGTGATTATTAGTTTCATATGAATTTTTCAGTAGAATAGGAATCAATTATCCATCACATTTCCCTTTTAATGCTATATTTTATGTAGTAGATTTTAATATTATCAGGGAGCCAAGATTTCTTGAGCCACATTCATTTTTTTTTAACATCCCATGTGCTGTACTGGTTGTTGACTTCACCGGACGTCACTTTGGGTTGTTAGCCCATTTTGAACTTTTTCAGTCCTCTATCATCTATCTCATTTTGTCTTCCAGTGTTCCCTAAGGATACAAGACTAATTTGTGTGGCATCATTGGTATACGGCCTATCAGTAAGACTATGGCACCTGTTGTTAATTAAGATTGGCTCGCTGGGCATGGTGCTGTGACATAGCACGTGGTCACTTGCGCAGGCTTCCGTAGACGATGGCTTCTTGTTTACCAGTCAGCGATGCACTGAGCCTACATTGCATTTTTCTCGAATGTGCTCAGCTGAAGGAAGCATCGAGTTTGTTTTCCCACTGTAAAACTGTTGGAAGCCCTGAGACACCTTTGAACATCCAGAGGCCATGCTTTGGTTCTCTGCTTGCCTCCAGCCACAGCCCCTCTTCTCTAGGCCGAGACTCCATTGGCTGAGTCAGAGTGTTTAGCTCCTAGAAGGTACAAGCCTGAGCTTGCCTTAGAGGTTTTAGAGTGCAAATTCCAGTGTGTGTGGACATGTCTTAGAGCCTGTATTGGATTTTCATAGAAGAAAGCGGGATGTGAGGTCCTTTTGTGTGGGAAGATCTCATTTGAGACTGAAGACTGAAAAGAGAAGCCAAATGGAGCCACCCTGAGCGCAGCAAGGGAGTGGCTAGCTTCCATGACCTACCTGCATGGTGTGAGGGTGAGGGTAGAGCTGCTCCCCAGCGTCAGAAATGAAACAGCCCAGTGATGCAGAGTGCAATGCACCTGGGAGGCAGGTGCTCCCGGGGGCACCATTGGACCCAGGTGGCAGGTGTTCATGGTCACCATGGGACCCCAGAGGCAGGTGTTCATAGAGGCAGGTACTCATGGGCATCATCAGACCTAGGATGGAGGTGCTCATAAAGGCGTGTGCTCACAGAAGCACCTTGGACGTGAGAGGCGGGTGCTCACGGTACCATGGGACCTGAGTGGTGGGTGCTCACAGAGGTGGGTGCTCATGGGCACCTTAGAACCTGGGAGGCGGGTGCTCACAGAGGTGGGTGCTCACAGGTACCTTAGGACCTGGGAGGCAGGTGTCACAGAGGTGGGTGCTCACTGGCACGGGACCTGGGAAGCAGGGGCTCACAGGCACCATCGGTCCTGGGAGGTGGGTGCTCATGGGCACCATGGGAGCTGGGTGGTGGGTGCTCACAGAGGCGGGTGCTCACAGGCACCATCGGACCTGGGAGGCGGTGCTAGCAGAGGTGGGTGCTCACAAATTTGGGTGCTCGTTGGCACCATAGTTCCTGGGAGGCGGGTGCTCACGGGCACCATAGGACCTGGGTGGTGGGTGCTCACAGGCACCATGGGACCTGGGTGGTGGGTGCTCATGGGCACCATGGGACCTGGGAGGTGTGTGCTCATGGGCACCATGGGATCTGGGTGGTGGGTGCTCACAGGCACCATCAAACCTGCTTTCTTCTCCCATGAGTGGCATTGCCGTTAATTTTAAAATGATGGATTTGAAAAATTGATCATAAATAAATAAAAGTGTAGGAAAATAAGTCGTATCAATGGTTGTCCTTCAAATGTGGTATAAAAATAACTACTTCCCACATTTGGGGCAATTAAGTGGCACATGTAGAATTTATGCAAAGACCCTCAGTGTTCCAGGGATATGAAGATGATTCCAGATGGAGCTGCCCCCCTCCTCTCGCTATAACACATGCCCAGAGGTGCAGACCCCCTGACCAGAGGTCTTCAGCCAAAAGCCTACCTTACATCTCTTGTCAATCTAGTCCACCTTAGCAGGGCTGCCAGGGTGGCACGTCCCCTGTGTCCAATTTTCCAAGGACCTGGAGGCTTCGGATAAGAAGCCCCTTGCTTGGCTGCTGCGTCCCTGGGATAAGTCGTACTCCCTCTTTATAGTCACTTGGATGCATTGCCATGTAATGCCAGTCTTTTTTTTTTTTTTCCTTCCTCCCCCAAATCTGGAAAAAAATATTTCTTCTCTCGGCTTCTTGGTTCCCTCACTGAGAGAATGAATTTTTTTTATGAAGTCTTAAATTTGCTGGTTATTGCCCCATTACCTATGGAAGCTACTGTAAAGACTGCGTTCTGCTGCCATCAACGCGCGCTGTGGGCTTCATCGGTGCTGCGGAAGGTGGCCCCTATGCTCTTCCCAGGAAGAACAGCTCCTGCTTGTCTCTGCAAATGACTCCCGCTCAAGCTGTCGAGAGCTGGGGAGGTGACATGAGGCCTTAGAGGGGCTGTAAAGGGACCAGTGCCTGAGAATTTCTTCTGAAGAATGTGGGGCTGTGTGCATCTGGACAAGAATGCAGTCAGGAGAGGCCTTGCTGGGCTCTCTGAGTAATAACTCAGTCGGAGCCCAGGAAGCCAGGAAGGGCCTCCTGGTAGTCAGGGCCTTGTTTCCCTCCTCCTGTCTTATTGATCCTTAGTCTGTTCCTCTCCTGGAATCCTGCCTCTGAACTGCTGCTCTCTGCCCCAGCGGGTGCAGGACATTGCTTACCTGGGGGCCAGGCAGGCCCCTTGCTCTGACCTCCTGGCTACTGACTTAGCTGGGGAAGTTGGAGCAGGTGACCTCTGGTGTTCATCTTTATCTCTCTCTCCACCCGTTTCTCCCCCCACCTTGCTCAGAATTCTTTGATTGCATGAAGTTAAAGCAATGCAGATTCTGTCCTCTGCTACATGGTTTTCAGTGTAACTAAATTCCCCTGAAAGAATGAAACTGAAGCTCAGAATATTCTTGTGGTTCATTTCGGAATTGGACAAGTGACTTCCTGACTTACATATATTACAGCCAGGAGCTCTTGTTATAGGATCCATTTTATTTTATCTTGTTCTGTTCTTTTTTAGAAAGAAGGGACAGAGAGGGAGAGGGAGGGAGGGAGGGAGGGAAAAGAGAGAGAGAAAGAGAGAGAGAGAAACAATTTTTATTTAGTTTTTCCTGTGACTTTCATTCCTCGGGCACTTCATTGTATATGCGGTGCTGGGGTTTGAACTCCTGTACTCGCAAATGCCAGGCAAGCTTTGCATGAGATCTGCCCTCTCACGGATTCTTGACCACAGCAGCTGTGCTGTGTGGCGCATCTCCAGGACTTGCTTGTGCTGAGCAACGCAGACTTTGTGGCAGTGTGTATGAGTGGACGCTCTAGCTGGGCAGTGGAGCCCTGCACGTTAACCGCGGGCAGGGAGCTAAGGAAAGCCAAGTGCAGCTGGCTGTCAGCCGAGTGGCAGGACATTTCTGTCGCACCATCCGCAGGTGAGTGCTCTAGGGTCCTGAGTGGAGAGAAGGTCTCCTAAAGTGCTTCTACAGGAGCTCTGGAGAGTGCTGCTCACGCTCATTCTGCTGACCCTCAGCAAGGCCATTGCTGTCTGTTTCTATGGCCCTCGCCCTGCATTTGTGACTTGTGGGTGTAGAGAAATGATCTCTCATTCGCCTCTGGTGGTTCTTACACAGAATATACTTTTCTGTATGCTTTTTTTATTGTTGTTTTATTTGCTTCTGACTTTTAACAGCTTTTATTATTGAATTTTGAAGCCATTGACTTTTTTTTTTATAGTGGAAAGTATAGATTAGATAATTGGTCAAATAAGAAAAGCTCATATGGGGCTGGAGCGGTGGCTCAGCGGTTTCAGCGCTTGCCTGGCAAGCACGAGGACCCGGGTTCAAACCCCAGCACCACATACACAACTGAGTGTTGGAGCAACTAAGGCCATGTGAAAAACTAAATAAAGTTGTTTCTCTCTTTCTCTGTCTCTCTCACTGTCCCTCTCTCTTAAAAAAAAAAGAAAGAAAAGAAAAGAAAATGATACGATGCCTTTGATTTGGATTTGAAATGATCCGGCTGGATTAGAAAGCGTAGCGAGCACAGAGGTAGAGGAGATAATGAGATTGGCGCAACC